>CM077253.1:2857568-2897568 GCA_039654775.1 Spinibarbus caldwelli | reverse complement strand
AGATACTTTTGTAAAAAGATGTGAGAGGTGCAGTGTTGTCGGGGTATTGATTTATGGTTGCTAAGATGATCTGAGTGATGTTTAGTTTGTTAAAAATTATATATTTTAAAAAATTGAGAACGATACTTACAAATACATAAATTATATTAAATGAATTAAAATTCATTAAATGATATTAAAATAATTATAATAAATTATGTTTAAAAAATTAATTGTAGAATTATGCTTACGAATGCATGACAAGTTTTATATTAAATAAATTAAAATTCATTACATTATATTAAATAGATTGTTAAATAAATTAAAATAAATTATTTATTTACAAAATGCTTAGAGAAAGATACAAATGCATAAAAATTTTATTAAATTTTATATAAAAATTATTACATTACATTAAATAGATTATACTAAATTAATTAAATACATTTTATATTTAAAAAATAATAAGAGAAAGATACAAATACATTTAAAATTGATAGGAAATGAATTAAAATTCATTAAATTATGTGAAATATATTAAATTCATTACATTGTTTTGAATAAATTATATTAAATGACTAAAAATTAATTATTTAAAAATAATTTATAAATGTACATTTGATAATGTCTTCTTGGGTGTCGCTAAGGTTAAATAATTTATTTCTATATTCATTTTAATTCTATATTTTAGGAAAGAAATTTTGAATATGATTGTTTTAAATTGACGTGGTGCCTGTAAAACTCATTGCCATAAAGGGTGTTCTGGGTGGCTGTTTGGTGGTTTCTTACTAAACAAACAAACAAACAAAAAGTCCTGCATCCTCAATTCTCTGTGAAATTTTCTCTGTTTTATCATCCAGCAGGTGAAAATGGTGCATTTGATCACTTAATAAAGCATAAGCACACATGATTTGAGGAATCATTCACAAACGATGTGAGTTATGTACTAAAATGTAATACAAATAATGCGTTCTGGTTTTCTTCAGGAAAGTGAAGCTGAGTCACAGAGAATTACAGCCAGAGGACACGCTGTGTCATTTGTTCATTTCCTCCAGCGCTCCATCACTGGATAAACCGCGCCAGCACTCACCAGGTTAGCGATGATGTAGTGGTATCCTTTCACATGTTTGCCCACACTCACAATCTGAGACAGAGACAGAAATACAGGGAATGAGTGACTGTAAATACCACAAAGACTATTTTATTACACGCTTCAGCAAATCAGCCTACAGATGCATTACCTATACTTGGAAAAATGTATATATTACAAAGTATTTTTACAGAGTTTAGGTTCCAAGACATTGTGTGCATATGTAAAACCCATAATTCTGCAAACTCTACCAAATAGAGAATCAAAAACAGGTAAATCATGACAAAAGAACACTTTCGTCATGAAACAGACTTTTTCACTGGAGGAAGTGTGAAAAACTTCAAAAAGTAAAAAAATGTAACATTGCATCACTGTCTTAGCAATGGGTGCCGTCAGAATGAGAGTCCAAACAGCTGATAAAAACATCACCACTCCAGTCCATCAGTTAACATCTGGAGAAGACAAAAGCTGTGTGTTTGTAAGAAACAAATCCATAATTAAGATGCCTTTTACTTCAAACCGTCGCTTTCGGCTAAAATATGAGTCCATAATCCATAATAACGCTTCCTCCAGTGAAAAAGTCCATCTCCTGTTGTCTCTCACATCAAAATCCAGTCTCATATTTGTTTAGAACTGTTTTGGAGTGTTTTGTCTTGTAAACGGTGCTTGATCTGTGCAGGTTTCTCTCCTGAGTCAAACCAGACCACTTTGTCACTGGAGGAAGTGTTATTATGGATTACAGACTCGTATTTTAGTTAAAAACATCTTAATGATGGATTTGTTTCAGCTTTTGTCTTCTCAAGACATTAACTGATGGACTGGAGTGGTGTGGATTATTGTGATGTTTTTATCAGCTGTTTGGACTCTCATTCTGACGGCACCCATTCACTGCAGAGGATCCATTGCTGAGACACTGATGCAATGCTACATTTCTCCAAATCTGATGAAGAAACAAACTCATCTACATCTTGGCTGGCCTGAGGGTGAGCACATTTTCAGCAAATTTTCATTTTTGGGTGAACTATTCCTTTAAGGAAATCGTCTTTTTCAAATACTGTGTTTTTAAATCAAAATTTAACAATGCACTATATCTTTTTCTGGATGTGAGATTTGTCTAGTGTGTAACCAGTATCAGTGTAAGATCAGCAGACGCTGATGATGCCAGATCCACATCTGCTCGAGGAACATGCTGGCAGGACTGGCAGGGCACGTAGAGAGAACATTCTGTTGATGTTGTACCTGACTATGTCCAACTGTGTGTCTGTGTGTCAGTGTGTGTGTGTGTGTGTGTGTGTCTGGATGTATTTGCCAAGTCTGCTGTCAGGCTGATAGATGGGCACCTCAGAGGTCTGCCTGAGGAACAGACGGAGCATGCAACAATCAAACACGCCCCGCAATCGTAGAGTTCATAGATCAGACGTACAGAGAGCTGAGCTGTGACTCCTTCTGCTGCTCGTGTTAAACATCATTACCTCCCGACAACCATAGAGCTGTTACACATTCGGCTCGTTTAATGTACACTAGTGTTCAAAAGTTTGGGGTCGGTAACATTTTTAAAATGTTTTTGAAAGAAGCCTTAAAAATGCAGTAAAAAAAAAAAAGTAATATTGAGAAATGTTATTACAATTTAAAATAGCTGTTTTCTGTTACAATTAATTTTAAAATGTAATTTATTGCTGTGATGGCAAAGAAATTAATGAAAATTAATAAAAATTAATTAAAAATATATTACATGAATTATATTAAATAAATTATTTTTTTTATGAAAACAATCATTAAAATTATATTAGCTGAATTATATTATATTATATCAAAATAAAAAGAAATCAATGAATACATTTATAAATTTTAATATACAATTTTTTTTAGACTTTTTTAATGTTTTTTAAAGAAGTCTCTTCTGTTCACCAAATCTGCATTTATTTGATCAAAACAACAGTAAAAAAGTAATATTGTGAAATATTATTACAATTTAGAAAATCTGTTTTTATTGCAATAAATTTTAAAAAGAAATTTATTTCTGTGGTGGCAAATTTCTGTGGTGTTTTTAGATGAATTTTTTTTTATTAAAAATTATTATTTTAATAAAAAATTTAAATGAATACAAATCATGGGAAATATATTAAATTAATTATATTAAAATAAATTATATATTTTGAAAAATAAATTATACATACATTTATATTAATTTAGGAATTTTTATATTAAAATAATTACTATAATAATTACTAATATTTATTGTAATTTAATAATAAATATGATTGTTTTAGAACTAGAGTTTACATGTTCTGAAGAAAATTTAACTTGTGTTTGTAAAACTTGCCAAAAAATGGCTAAAAACGGTTGTGCTGCTTCATATTTTTGTGGAAACTGTGATATATTTTATTTTTCAGGATTCGTTGATGAATAGAAAGTAAAAAAACAACATTTATTTGAAATAGAAATCTTTTGTAACATTATAAATGTCTTTACTGCCACTGATCAATTTAATGCATCCTTGCTGAATAAAAGCATTAATGTCTTTCAAAAACATTTAATTTTTATTCTTGCATTATTGTTTACATTATTGTTGGCATCAGTATTAATTAACTTGCTCAGCAAGGTTCTTGTCAAACTGTTTCATCATGATGGTATTTGACCAGATTAAGGCATGAGAAATGCCGCTGTGTTGTAAATACAGTGGTTATTTTGGCTGTTGGTGTGAGATGTTCATTGGACTCAGGTCACTGTGACGTGTCTGTTTCAGGCTGTTTGGCACTGGCAGCAGTTTTGTAAGCACCTGTTCTCGTCTCTGTCTCTCTGTTCATCATGTTATTCTGAGTTTGATTGCAGATGACAGGCGGCGCGTGCTCATATTCTGTGAGGAACAGTGAGACGCTCCGCAGGCGAGCGAGTCACTGAGAAAATAACAAATCGCACAGATCGCTCGTCTTGCTCTGCGATCCCTCCGGCTCGCTGTGATTTGTGTTTCTATGCTTTTCCTTTAAAGGTTCTGTAAGCGATTTTGTATTTTGGAATGCTATGCATTAAATGCGGCTGCTACCTGACAGATATTACTGGAATGGGTTTTGTGTGACATAGGCTCTGCAAACAGCCAAAAATGAGTTAGGGAGACGGACCCATGCTTTCTTAGCCAATCAGAAATACTCTCTGCTTGTCAATCAATGTGGACGTTCAGGGTCTTTGTGCATTGTGTCAGTCGATGTTTTGAAGAAATTTGGTGTGAACAGCTCAAATCATGTATATGCATGCATATATATGTGTGTGTGTGTGTGTGAACAGTATATGTGTATGCATGTTTTATAATGCTTTTACATATATATTTTAATATCTAAATATTTCAAAATATAAAAAAAATATTTTTCACATTTTAAAAATATCGTATAATTTCAAAGTCAGCTGGCAAAACTTACAGTTATAGTTATATATAGTATATATAGTTTTATACTTAAAATAATTTTAAATGTCTAAACATTTACAAAATATAATTAGTATTTTCTATGAATGAATAAACATATTTTTAAATTTTAAATAATTGCTGTAGAATATACTGTTTTATAATTAAAAATATATTTTTATAAATATCTAAATATTTCAAAAATCTTTTTAAAATAAACATTTAATTTTTAGACGTTTTTTTAAATATACAAAGTCAGTTAGCAAAATGGCTCAGAGGGATTACAGCACTATATATAGTTTTATATTTTTTTAAATATATTTTTAAATTAACATTTTTAAAATAATTTAAAAATAAATATTTTAAAATAGCTAAATATCTTAAAATATTTAAAATGTTTGAATAATATAAATTTAAAACATTTATTAAAATTATTTAAAATATTTAAATATTTTACACATTGTACAGTTTGAAATTAATTTAAAAATTGATCTATTATTTTCAAAGTCATTTAGCAAAACTGCTCAAAGCAGTATTAAATATTGTTTCATAATTTAAATATATATATATATATATATATATATATATATATATATATTTTTTTTTTTTTTTTTTTTTAAATATCTAAATATTTTTCAACAATTAAATTAATATTTCCTTTTGATAAATATTTAACTTTTAAATATTGTCAGTTAGCAAAATGGCTCAAAGCACTTACTGTGGTATATATAGTTTTGTATGTTTTTAATTAATTTTATTTTAAAAAATGAACTATTTTTAAACATAAAATTTGAAATGCATTTTAAAAATTGTAGAATAATTTCAAAGTCAACATGAAACTGCATTCACAACCAGTTTTATTCTATAATGTAATGTATTTCCGTGCGTCTTTATGACAAGGTTGGAGGAGTTGAAAAAATAATTGATTACATTTTGGTGAAAGATTATGAAGAATTTTTTTCTGGAATAATGTGCACTGATGAATCGTTCAAGATAAGATTGTGTATTAAGGAAGTAAATGGGTTTGTTTTGATTTCATGTTGATTTGAATATTGTATTTTGTTGCAGTGATGCACTGGACATCATCCTCACCTGCTCCAGAATGTTCTGCAGTCGCTCTGCCTCGAGGTCGATGACGAACTTCTTCTCCTGACGCCGGTCCAGGTCTTCCAGCAGTCTTCTGTAACTGGCGTCGTTGAAGTTCTCCACGCAGATGGCGCTCACCTGCCAGCCGTTCTGACCCGCCTTCTCCATGATGGCCTGCAGGATGGCATATCCTACCAACAACACAACAAAACCCTCTAATGCAACTCTATATCTTTACCGTAACATGCATAGAATACGAATTTGTATATACGTAAATCTCAGTTATATCAGCAGTGAGATTGAATGGAGTGCAAATAGAGAAATTTGGACTTTTTGATTGCAATGTCTGCAAACAAAAGTCAGAGATCTCAATATAAACAATATAAACATTTCTCATCGAATTCTTCCAAGTGCAAATGATCTGATTGTCCAGTTGATCAGATAATAGCTCTGTATTTAACATTTGTCTCATTTGTCAACTCCATTATGTTATTATAATTGAATTAAAGTATGTAATTTTATGCAACTACTAAAAAGTAAGATGTAACTTAAATCTAATAATATCTCTCTACTCTTACTGTTTGTCAACATTTTATAAAAAAAAAAAATGGGAGACATAGATGATACTTAAAAGAGAAATACCTGAGAACTCCGTTATGTCTGCCAAAACCGAAACTATGCAATTTTATGCAAATAGTAAAAAGTAAGATGCAACATAAATCAGATAATAGCTCTATACTTTTACTGTATCTCAACTTTTGTCCCATTTTTGTCTTAATTTTATTAAAAATTTATTAAAAGTTGAAACTTAAAAGAGAAATAAGTGAAAACTCCATTCAGGGTTATCATCTAATTGTAAACAAACAATAAAAAAACATTTTTGTTACTTAAAATAAAATAAATTTTTAATTAAAATAAAATATATTATTTATATAATATTTTTTGTTGATGTAAAATAATTAAAACTAAAACTGAAATTAAAAATAATAAAATCTATATAGACATAAAATAAAAATCATAAAAATGACAAACACAACCAAATTACTAAAATTAAACTGAAAACAGAAATCTAAAAAAATTAAAACTAATTTGAAATATTGATTAAAAACTATGAGTATCTCAATAATACTAAAATAAACTTTTTGTAAATTAAATAAGTTTAAGTTTATGTTCTAAATAACACACTAAAACTGAAATACAAAACTATATAGACGGTTTCAACGGCAAAACATAAACAAACGTTACTGCGCATGCGCGCTTCTGTGGCCCTAACTTAACTTCCAGTAGACTTCCTAAAAGAATCAATAACAACCGCAAAGTCCTTCTAGAGTAGATTATTGCTGATAGCAAGCAAAATATGTTTGCTGCTTTAATTAGACGGCTTATTGAAAAAGCTAATTCATTCTCTGCCAGCAGGAGGCACTTTTGTAGCGGCCAAAATAAAGGTTTCCCTGGTAATAGCTGAACACAAATCAGCGCTGAGCTCACAAAACGCTGATTTATCAGGCATTAAAGGCAAAATAAAATGAAAATGACATCGAAAATTTTCTGAAGACAGTCAGTTTCCTTCAGAGATACAGTGAAATAAAAACACTCGCGCCACGTGTTGATTTTGAAACGTGCAGTGCTCATGTTTATTCAAAGACAAAGCCTTTTGGAAAACCTATTTGTGGCAGTCAGATTTGATATTGTGGCGAGTCACCACAAATAAATCAATGTATGAGAAACATTGCATCCCACAGCACAACAATCTGAGCCCAACTTCAGTCTACTCATCACCTTAACTTTAACTGCGTTTGTAGTCGGCGCCACTAGCCAAACCGATAAACAAACACCGACCGGAAATTAACTTATCGTGTGCGGCCGATGAAACCATCTATAGACATTAAAAAACTAATAAAAATGACAAAAGCACACAACAAAATTACTTAAACTTGAACTAAAATTAAAATGAAAATAAAATAAAATCATTCAAAGTAGTAATAAATATTTTAATAGTACCTCACTAATACTAAAATAACACTGACTCCATTATCTCTGCCAAAGAGATAAAAAATTGGAACTTTAATGCAATTCTATGCAAATACTAAAAAGTGAGAAGCAACTTAATTCAGCCACAGTCACCTTTCAGACTCTGTGTGTATGTGTGTGTGTGTTTCTACAGGTGTGTGGCTCCGTCTCCTGTCCAAAAGTCCTGTGTGTATTCTGCATCAGTGTGCCAGTTATGTCAGCCAAGAGCAACAGATGTCCTTTAAATTGGCCCTTAGTTGCACCGCAGGACTTTGGACATCAGGACAAATGCAGCGTCCAGTGCTTGTGTGTGTGTGTGTGTGTGTGTGTGTATGTGTGTGTGTGTGTGGTTTACGAGGACACAAATGTGTATAATGACATGGGTACTACAACATAAACATGGTTTATGAGGACACTTCCTGTGTCCCCGTAAAACAAAAGGCTTAAAAAACATACTAAACGGTGTTTTATGAAATTCAAAAATTGGCAGTAGTTTCCTGTAAGGGGTAGGTTTAGGTGTAGGGTTGGTGTAGGGCAATAGAAAATACGGTTTGTACAGTATAAAAACCATTATGCCTATGGAGAGTCTCCGTAAACCACAAATTCAAGTATGTGTGTGTCTGTGTGTGTGTGTGTGTGTGTGTGTGTCTGTGTGTCTGTGTATGTGTGTGTGTGTGTGCAGGTTCAGAACAACAGATATGACACAAACCACAACACACAGATGACCAGAGATGACCGTGAGCTCTCTCTCACACACACACACACTAATAATGAAACGGCACCAGCTGTCCTGTGAGTAAACACAGACTGGCAGCAGAGAGCTGGAGAAATCCCAGTCTGTGTGGACAGAGCGGACTGATGGACGCATGTAAACACAGACTAGACCTGCTGCTTTTCAAACACAGCACTGTGTGAATGTATAGGCATGTGATGTGCTGCTTTAGGCTAAATGCAGAAGTACAATCAAAGCACGCTGCATAAGATGTCTTCGAAAGGCGAGGGCTTGGAGAATATTTGGTGTCAGTTCGCAAAATGACTTGTTTTATATACTTATTTTTACACTTGTATGTTTTGTAATTGTTTTTTTTTTTTTAGAATATCAGTTAGCAAAATGACTTAAAGAACTTTCTGCTATATACAGTTTTATAATTTTGTAAAATTTAAATATGTGAATGTTTTGAAACAATTAAAAACATAAAATATTTAAAGATATTTTTTAAACATTATACAATTTTTAAATACATTTTGAATAATTTAAAGTCAACATGAATATGCAATTTTATTCTATAATGTTTCCTATTTCAGTGTTCATAAAGGTAGCAGTAGCGAAACTCTGGCTAAAGTGTCAAAGCGCTAAGCTAACGGAGCAGTAGCTGGAACCGATAGCTAAGGTCCGGTCCAGACTGGCAGATGGTCAGTTTCTCGGCTAAAGTGAGCGTGCCAGCAGGCTGTGTCTGTTACTCTGGGCCGTTAGTGGAGATGTTAGCTCAACTGTGCTGTTAACATTAGCGATCCGAGCAGATTCCAGCACTCACTGCTGTAACGGCACGCCGAATGGAATCAAGACGCGTCCACCCACATGAAACAATACTATAGTAATTTATAGTAAATAATATAGGGTTTTTGAACCATACTATAGTAAAATACTTGACTTAATTTGTTGTGGTAATTCTATAGTTGCTGTGGTAATATAATAACTATAGTAATATAAACAAATTACTTTACCCAATACTGTACTAGGTTTTCTACAACTATAGGGTATAGTATACTACAGTAATACAGTACCGTTTACTGTAGTAAAAACTAAAATATACTACAGTATTTATTACAGTTTATCAGTTCACTATAATTAATACTACAGTATGCTGTAGCATTCATTAACAATGTGTTGTAAATACTATAATATATACAGTATAATACACTTTACTATAGTATGGTTCAAAAACACTATAGTATTTACTATAAATTACTATAGTATTTTTTCATCTGGTAATGTTACCGGACGCTAGTGATCGGTACGGAGCGACTATCCTGAGGCGACTGACGGGGGAAATGTAAGTCTGTTTTACACTATAAAAAAAAAAAGTACTTTTGAATGACCAACATTGAAGAAAGATGCTATTTTCCCACGAATTAGCAGCCTACAGAGCCTAGCTTAATATTGATTTGATAATTCAGTGCGGTCGATACAAGACAAGTTACAAGTTGGTTGATTTTACAAGAACTAGTAGTAAAATACTGAAGACTAGACTTGTGTAATTTGATCAGGTTTTTTTTTTATTTATTTTTTTAATCATTTGAAGATACAGAACAGGGCCGTTGTGCGTCTCAGAGCGAAAAATTGTGGTGTTTTGTTTCTGAATTAATCGTGTTTGAATGAATCAGTGATTGAAATATCCATTCATAATAACAGTCACTATTGCTTCTTTGTTGAATGCATCATCTGTTCATAAATACAGTCATTTCCTTCGTTCTTGAACGAAATACCCGTTTGAATGAATCAATAATTCAATGATCCATTCATAAAAAAAGATTACTTGCTTGGTTCTTGAATAAATCAGCTGTTTAAATGAATCGGTTGAATAAATGACTCAATGACTCACTCATTAAGACAGTGACTTGGCGCCATCTACTGGCGGTTTTAGTTTCATATTTAAACTATCATTTCTTTATATTTAAATATGAAATTTTATATATATATATATATATATATATATATATAAAATTTCATATTTAAATATTAAAAATATTATTTTAAAAACATTAGTCTGAATGAATCACCCATTAAATGGTATATTTCAGTATAGGCTGAATAAATTACTTGAATGACTTATTTGAAATATTTCATTTTTTAAGAAAATATATATTTTAATACGCAAAATATTCTCATAGCATTGTTTATGCAGCTGTAATTGCAGTGTAAATGCTGCTTCTGTGCCATTTTTGCAATGCAAAAATGGATTTTGCTGATACTGATTGAATTTTATTTGGTAACAGAATATAGTGTATTATTAGTATAGCTTAATTTATTACTAAAATATAGGAATTTGACATAAAATATGATGCATACGTCGAATAAAGTTAGATTAAATAATCTTATAAAGGTAAAATGCCTCTGTAAATCAGTTTAAAATGGCAAACATGGCCCTTAATGAAAACATTCATTTCTGCAACTGCAAAATATTGTCTAATTATCACCATTGACAAAATTCCAGAAAATATTGAGATATTTTTTGTCAATATCCCACTCCCTTAAGATCTATCTTCTGTTTATTTCTTCTCTGTTTTCTGTAGAAATTTTAAAGTGTATTTCTAACAGGCTTTTTAAACGGTGATTGGTTGTTTTACATGTCAGTAAAGTGTCTTCCTGTCCAAATGGGCGTTTTTAGGCAAAAGTCAGCTGCAGTATGGGTTTAGTTAAAGAAACTGTGTTAATTTCTGAATAGATTTCTTTTTTCCACAGTCATACTGACTCCATATCATTGCTGGCAGTGATGCTAACATCTCCAGACAAGCCAGACGTTCCCCTGCGATCAGCCATTTCACATGTGTGAGTGAGCGATCGGAGATGTTTTAGCGGAGAGATCCGCAATGCAGATCCACTGATGGAGGTGTGAGGTCAAGCCGAGTGTTTGTGAGTCCGATAAACCTCCTCAGCGCTTGGGAATCAACAAAAACATGAGGAGAAAGCCAGAATCGACAAGAAAAACATGCTGCATCGTCCTTGGAATCGATGCCAACTCAGGATGAAGCGGCTCAAGAGACTAGATCAGAATAGTGCTTATGAGTCACAAAATGAATTATTAATTAAATAATTCATTTTGTGACTCAATATTAAATAATAGGCTAGGTAAATAATTGCTAAAACACTTTCTGAGAAGATGGCGCTACTTAACCTCCTCAGTCGGCGAGCTGTTTGTTGGACAGCTAGTTATTGACTATCCTGGACAATTTTTAGCTTGTACTGTAAAGTGTACAGTGTTATTTTAATATTATTTATAAAATATTATAGTTTTTATTAATATTTTATATTATTATTTTATTTAATTGTTTAATTATTTTATATTACGTTCTACATTTATATTACATTTTATATCATTTTTATTTTTAATTTGATCTTTTTTAATAATTTTTGTAATTTTTATTACTTATTTTAAATATTACTATTTAGGTTTAATTTATTTTATTTTAGTATTTATAACTATTATTTTATTATTTCTATATTATGTTTAATATAATTGCTATGATTTTTTTTTATTTTACATTTAATAATTGTAATTTTTACTTTTTTAATATTACTATTTAGGTTTAATTTATTTTTATTTCAGTCATCTGGTTAATAATTTTAGTGCTTGAACTTTAACTTATTTCAGTTATTTCTCATTTTTGTTTAGTTTAAGTCTTTATATCTCTTTTGTTTTAACATTATTTATTACTACTATTTTTATTAATATTTATTATTTTATTTTTTATATTTTAAATATAGTTTTTATATTTTATTTTTTATTTAACATTTTTAATAATTTCATAATTTTTTTAAAATATTACTAGTTAGGTTTAATTTTTTTTTTCTAATTTATTTATTTTTTCTAGTTAACAATTGTAGTGCTTTAAATTAAACCTACTTCATTTAGCTGCCAAGGCAACATTTATTATTTTTGTTGAGGTTTTTTTTAAAATCTAATATTTATTTTAGTATTATTATTAATAATAATAATATATTACATTTATTTGATACATATATTCTTTAATTTGAGTAACTTTGTCATTTTCATGTGTTTTTTTTATGCTAACACTACTATTTAGGTTTACTTTATTTTTATGTCAGTTTTCCAGTTAGTAATTTATTTCCTTCAACTTAAACTTCAAAACAGAAGGACAAAGGCAAAATTGATGGGAAGAACACGCTGCGTCATCCTTGGACTCAATGCCAGCTGGGATGAAGCGGCTCAAGAGAGAAGCGGTCAAATTCAAACATCAGCACTTATTAAGCGAGGGAGGAGACGAAGAAAATGAAGATGAGGGAAGAAAGCGGATGCGAGTGGATCCATTAGCTTCTCTTTCTGGCCTTTAAGCAGGAGCTCACGGATGACTGGATGATTGGCTTGCGGCCCGCGTCGCTCTGGGCTCCAGGATGAGCAGTTAACGCTCCGCTGACCGACAGCAGGCAGGAGATCTCTGGTGCTCTGTGGCCGAACGCTGGGCTTAAAACCGGCCGAAAAAGAGCAAATTATATAGAGAAACTGTCCTCTTCTGCCTGACGCACACACGGGTCTTGCCTCACTGCGGGGCTCCCATGATGCCAGACGAGAGAATTAAACGGCAGCTGTGACTCCACACCAACGCCAATTTACAAACCTGTGTGTTTGTGCAGATTCAGCTGAAGCTTTAGTATAGTTATGTTTATCAGTCTGTCTTTTATAGATTTATATTTTCGATATGTGCAACAACAATCTATTTTTGATTCCTAAAATATCTAAACCAAAGGTTTGACTAAGTCAAAAATTATTTATGAGTGAAATATATAATTGGTGATGAATCAAAATTGGTGTTCATGAATCACAAAATGAACAATTATTGAATGTAATTGCTAAAACAATATATGAGAAACTGGCACTAGTTAACCTCTCCAGTTGACTAGATGTTCGTTCAACAACTAGTTGATTAGTCGACCACCCATTCTTAGTTTGTATTGTAATGTATATTTTAGTATTATTTACATGCTTTTATAGATTTTATTTTGAATTGATTTTATATTTTCAGTTTTATTTAGTTACATTTTTAATAATTTTGCTATTTTAGTTTTTAAATATACTATTTAGGTTTAATTTATTTTTAGTTCAGTTTTCCAGTTAATATTTTAGTGCTTCAACTGAAACTTATTTCAGTTAGTTGCCAAGGCATCATTTATAATTTTAGTTTCATTTTGTTTAGTTTATTTTTTTATTTAATATTTAAATTTTTACGTTTTACCATTATTTTTATTAATATTTCATTTTTATTTTGAATTTTATTTAAATTTAGTAATTTTGTCATTTTCTTTCTTTCTTTCTTTCTTTCTTTCTTTCTTTCTTTTTTAAAATGTATATTAATATTTAGGTTTAATTTAATTTTATTTCAGTTTTCCAATTAGTAATTTAAGTGCTTCAACTAAAACTTATTTCAGTTACTTGCCAAGGTAACGTTTCTAATTTTTGCTTATTTTTTGAAGTCTAATTTTCATTTTATTTTGGTATTATTTATTATATTGTAACGGAAGAGGACTGGACACAACAGGTTAGTAAAAGCAAAGGTGTTTATTTTAAGCACAGAGAGTTCGGGTGATGAATCCAGGCAATAACACGGTGAGTAGTAATGTTGTAGAGAAGTTCTTGAGCTTGGATGAGTGGATGATCTTTGTATCTGATCGTTACAGGAACTGGAACGGACATGGGAGGAAGCACACACCTCAGTCTTCCGGAGCCTGGGAGAGATGGGAGAACTGGAGACACAGGAGGCACGAGGAGTCACTAGGAGGAACACAGGGGGTAAGTAGAGCAGGTAAGTATTCAATGTAGGTATAGCAAGTCAGAGAGTCCTCTACGTATGAATGAGATCGGACAGTGAAGGTGTCTGAGGTGTGTGCTTATATGCTGCTGGTAACGAGGTGCTTGATTGAAGACAGGTGTTCAGTGACAGGGATCGTTGTGATTGGGTGGTGATGGAACCTGGCTGATCCGTAACAGTACCCCCTCCTCCACGGCCCGCTCCTGAGGGCCGAACACCTCGACGTCGTGGTGGTCTGCCTCTGCCCCGAGGAGCTGGCTGATCCGGATGAGCTGCATGGAATTCAGTCAAAAGAGCAGGGTCTAATATGTCAGTTCTTGGTACCCACGATCGTTCCTCAGGTCCATATCCTTCCCAGTCTACGAGATACTCCGGTTGCCCACCACGACGCCGGGACTGCAGAATCTCCTTCACCTTATAGACCGATCCTTCGTCTAGGATTAAAGGAGGAAGGGGCTCCTCCGCCTGGCCAGGCTCTGTGGGGAGAGGGACAGGTTCATGGTGAGGTTTAAGCAGTGAAACATGGAACGTACGGTGAATTCTATAGTGTGGAGGGAGTTGGAGCTTGTAGGTGACCGGGTTTACTTGTTCCAGGATGGTGAAGGGGCCAACGAATCTGGGACTTAGCTTCCTACAGGGCAGGCGCAGTCGGATGTCCCGGGTCGACAATCATACCTTCTGGCCTGGATGATAGGTAGGTGTCTCAGCTCTTCTGACATCCGTCGCTGTCTTCTGCCTGCGCACTGCCCATTGGAGATGGTGGTGGCTGTCATCCCAGACCCTCTCGCTCTCCCGGAACCAGTAGTCAACACCGGGGACATCAGATGGTTCCCCGGACCAGGGGAACAGTGGAGGCTGGTAGCCGAGCACGCACTGGAAGGGAGTGAGACCAGTAGAGTGTTGTCGCAGAGAATTCTGGGCATACTCAGCCCGGCCTAGGAACTGGTTCCAGGAGTTCTGGTGACCATGGCAGAAGGTTTGTAGGAATCACCCCACCTCCTGGATCTTCCTCTCCGTTTGTCCATTTGATTCTGGGTGATAACCGGACGAGAGGCTGTCGGTCACACCTAGGAGTTGGAAAAAAGCCTTCCATACCCGAGATATAAACTGGGGTCCCCGGTCAGAGACGATGTCTTCGGGGATGCCATAATAACGGAAGACGTGGTTGAAGAGTAATTCCGCCGTCTCCAGTGCTGTGAGGAGACCTTTGAGAGGTAGAAGACGACAGGATTTAGAGAAACTATCAATTATGACTAGGATCCATGTGTTACCTTCCGAGGGTGGCAGATCTGTGACAAAGTCTACTCCTAGGTGTGACCATGGGCGATTCGGGACTGGTAGTGGAAGGAGTTTGCCAGCTGGTAAGTGGCGTGGACTTTTAGACATGGCAAAATCGGGGCATCCTTGCACGAACCTTCTCACGTCCCTTGCCATATTGGGCCACCAGAAGCGGTCTCGTAGCAGCGAGAGGGTGTTGTTGGCCCCTGGGTGGCCAGTACCTCGAGATGAGTGAGCTGAATGAATCAAGGAGTGCGTTGGGTTCGTGGAACATATTGACATCCTGAAGGACAGCCCGGCGAATTATTGGGAGCAGGATCAGCGGCAGCTGGAGGGGAGCTCCATTCGATGGGAGTGACGATCATCTTCGGTGGGAGGATGTTCTCAGGCTCCTCTGTGCCTTCTACTGAACCATGGATCCGAGTCAGCGCATCTGCCTTGACATTTCTGGGCCCAGGACGGTAGGAAATGGTAAAGTTAAATCGGGTAAAGAATAAAGCCCACCTGGCTTGGCGAGGATTCAGACGTTTGGCCTCCCGGAGATATTGGAGGTTCTTGTGGTCGGTTAATATGGTGAATGGTTGTGCTGCTCCCTCCAGCCAATGCCTCCACTCTTCTAAGGCAAGCTTGATGGCTAGCAATTCTCGGTTGCTGATGTCGTAATTGGTCTCCGCCGAGCTGAGCTTCCTAGAATAGAAGGCGCATGGATGGAGTCGAGCTGGGTTCCCCTGCTGTTGAGACAATACTGCCCCCACTCCTGTAGTAGAGGCATCGACTTCGACGACGAAAGGGAGTTCAGGATCAGGGTGTACAAGGAGGGGAGTGCTGGTGAAGGCTTGCTTGAGGGAGGTAAAAGCTTCTTCAGCTACAGGTGTCCAAGACAGAGACTTGGGCTTTCCCCAGAGCAGACTAGTGAGGGGACTGGTGATGCTACTGTAATTCTGGATGAAACGGCTGTAAAAGTTGGCAAATCCGAGGAATCGTTGGAGCTCTTTCACCGTGGTGGGTATTGGCCAGGATGTGACTACTTCGACCTTCCCCTCGTCCATCTGGATGCCTGCATGGTCTATGTTGTATCCGAGGAATTGCACAGAAGGCAGATGGAAAGTGCATTTCTCCGCTTTGAGGTACAACCGATGTTCTCTCAGGCGTGGAGGAACTCTGCAACATGTTGGCGATGTTTGGCCTGGCCCCGGGAGTAGATGAGGATATCATCAGTGTAGACAATCACGAACCGATGGAGGAACTCCCGGAGCACCTCATGCATAAAGTCCTGGAATACGGAGGGGGCGTTGGCGAGTCCATAGAGCATGACAAGATACTCATAGTGGCCAGTAGGGGTCACGAAGGCAGTCTTCTATTCGTCCCCCTCACGTATCCGGATGAGGTTATATACGCTGCGGAGGTCCAGTTTAGTGAAGATGGTTGAACCATGGAGATGTTCGAGGGCGCTGGGGATGAGGGGAAGTGGATACCGGAATTTAACAGTGATATTGTTAAGAGCTCGGTAGTCTATACAGGGCCGCAAGGCTCTGTCCTTTTTAGCCACAAAGAAAAAGCTCGATGCAGCAGGGGAACTTGATGGACGGATGTAGCCTTGACCCAGCACCTCCTTGATGTATTCCTCCATGGCCTTCTGTTCTGGAAGCGAGAGTGGATAAATCTTTCCACGAGGCACTGGCTCACCCGGAATGAGATCTATGGCACAGTCCCATGGTCGATGTGGTGGTAAACGGGAAGCTTGTTTGGGGCAGAAGACGTCACTGAAGGGAGCATAGCAGGCTGGGATATCCACCGATTGCTTCTCAATGGGACTTTCTATGGAGGTAGATTTTACAGTCGAGGAGAGCGGATACTGAAATTGAAACATTAGAAGCAGTAAGTGTTACACAAGTGGTGAGAGGTTCCATTTTTACCATCTTGGGTAGAATAGCACTCACCACTGGTCGTGGAGGATGAAGAGGGCATGCCAGGATCATATGCCCTTGAGCTCCACAATACAGACACAGGCCCCGGGTCAGCCTTCTCTGCCGTTCAGCGGAAGACAATCGCTGTCTGTCAATGATCATAGGTTCAGGTGCTGGTTCTGGAGGGTGAAATGGCTCTGGCCGGCGGAGGAATGCATTGCTGGTGGAGATTTGTGGAACTGCTAGACAGGACTGCATACGGTCGGAGCAACGGATGGATAACTGTATAAATTTTTCGAGGCCACAGGTATCATCATATGCAGCGAGTTGTAAACGAAGCTGAGGCTCCAGCCCCTGTTGGTAGGTTGTTAGCAGCGATCGCTCATTCCATCCACTCGCTGCCGCAAGAGTCCTGAACTTCAGTGAATACTCAGCGATCGACATACTGCCTTGCTGCAAATGATTGCTCACCCACTGAGGTATCACTGTCGACTTTTCCGAAGACTTCGCGGAAATGCATCATAAAGTTCTGCAGGCTCTGGACAACGGGTCCCGACTGTGCCCAGATTGTTTCCGCCCACTGAAGTGCAGGTCCTGCTAGCAGAGAAATAATAAAAGCGATTTTAGAGGAATCGGTGGGGTATAACAGCGGTTGCATCTCAAATGTTAGGTTACACTGCAGAAGAAATCCATTGCACTCCCCCGCCGAGCCAGAATAGGGCACTGGTCGAGCCATGGGACTGGCAATGATGGTAGGCGAAGAAGTGCTGGATGTTCGGAAGGAGGTGACAGGTGGTGAGGGCAGCGGTGCCGATGACGGGGATGGTGCTTGGTGCAGGAGAACTCGTTTAAGGGAGTCCACGAGCCCCTGAAATGAATCGGGATCACTCATCTGTGCCGTCTGTATCGGTCTGATCTTCTGTAATGGAAGAGGACTGGACACAACAGGTTAGTAAAAGCAAAGGTGTTTATTTTAAGCACAGAGAGTTCGGGTGATGAATCCAGGCAATAACACGGTGAGTAGTAATGTTGTAGAGAAGTTCTTGAGCTTGAATGAGTGGATGATCTTTGTATCTGATCGTTACAGGAACTGGAACGGACATGGGAGGAAGCACACACCTCAGTCTTCCGGAGCCTGGGAGATTGGGAGAACTGGAGAAACAGGAGGGACGAGGAGTCACTAGGAGGAACACAGGGAGTAAGTAGAGCAGGTAAGTATTCAATGTAGGTATAGCAAGTCAGAGAGTCCTCTACGTATGAACGAGATCGGACAGTGAAGGTGTCTGAGGTGTGTGCTTATATGCTGCTGGTAATGAGGTGCTTGATTGAAGACATGTGTTCAGTACTCAGGTGACAGGGATCGTTGTGATTGGGTGGTGATAGAACCTGGCTGATTCGTAACATATATATTATATTATTATTATATATTATTATATATGCTATTATTTTATTAATATTTTGAATTTGTTTTATTTTTGTTTAAATTTAATTTAGAATATTTGTTATTTTCATTGTTTTTTTATTTAATATTTTATTTTGTTTTTTTGTTATTTTATTTAATTTATTTTATTTCAATTAACAAAAATTGTTTAGTGAACAAGAATAACCCTGAATGTGTAACATTATTTAAATGAGTCTCTTCATTCAGTTTTTCCCTGTGCGTGCTGGGTATTTCAACGGGATTAACGTTAAAAAAAATGTTCTTATTGACCTTGCATCATATGCAAACACAAGATATGTTTTTACGTTTTTCAAGCTCTTTATGTTAAATCTGTTTCTATCTTAGCTATTTCCTCACTTTTCTGTCTAAAATGGTTTAAATTTGAAGTGTAGAGCAAACTGAAGTGCAAAATTATTGATCCTTTCCTAAGGTTTTCTGTAACACTCCTTCTGCTCATTCATCTCTGCTCTCTGTCTGCAAAGACTGGTTGAGACAGAAGTTGTCAGGCCACTCAAACAAACAGATCAGTACACAGAGACACCAGGAAGTATTTAAACAACTCAAAAATGGCTCTTCATGTGTGATGATCAAGGCCTGTTGAATTTAGTAATTCCTCCTTCAGTATGTTTGATGAGTGTGTTTCTTACCTCTGTCAGTATCGTAGAGGAAGACGAAGCGGCTCCAGTCGTAATGGTCCAGGAGGCTGAGTAACGCGCCGCGGATGGACGGCCGCAGCTGAAGCACGAACTGCGTCTCGCCCTCAGCAGGGAAACTGGGTGTCACCAGAGAGATGTGCAGCGCGCTGCAGAATGACGTCAGAGTGTGCACCGAACGCTTATCGTACAGGCCGAAGATCGCAAAGACTCCTCGCGAATACTGCGAACAAACTGACAGAGAGAGAAAGATTCAGTTCAGTGTCATATACGGTAAATGCACAAAAAATATACTGCATAACACAGAATGAGAAGAAAATGATTATTAAATTATCATTATTATTATTATTATTATTGTTTTTTTTTTGTATTGAGAGGTTGTCATGACTATATTTTCGTCCAAATTTTAATTACTGTAATACATCCAGGTGTTTAACTTTTCTGTATTTTGTCATTCTAATTATTCTTATTGATAATTCTCATTAGATTATCATTACAGTGTTTTAAAATATATTTTATGAAATGGATAGTTCCGGTCCTTGATTCTGATTGGTTGAGCCACGTTCGAAGCTGTTGTCTATGGGTGGATCTCAATCATCTCTCTTGTTCAGTAGTCAGGGCACTGATCAGGGAGTCGGCCATTTTAAGGGCTGTCTCAATCGCAAAATCCTTCCATTGCACTGGAATGTTCGCTCCCTGAAAAATCCCACAATGCACCGCAAAAATTAGGTAGCATCGGTGCTCACTATGCTCCCTTACCGGAAAATAACGTCACATTTCTGAAGCGTGAAACATAAACCACACGAGCCAACTTAATAAATATAATGACACGTGATAGATTTGTAAAGATAAACCGTTTTTTTCAACATAATTCTTCTATTTCAACATAAACACACATCTCTAGACATGTAATGAACACATTTATTTAACATTTATAATTAAAATTCGGCTGAAAAGTTGTAAGAACATGTAACAGAACGATGTGTTTAATGAGAATAAAAAATAATATCAAAAAGAGATCGGTCCTGTCTGTTGTTTTTTAATTTAAGCGGTGACATTCTACAGTGTTGTCCGTTGACGCTGTACGTAATCATGTCACTGGAATTCGAGTGATCACTGTCCCAACGTGCAGTGAGTAAGGGAACTTACCAGTGACCGAATTCGTGTACACGATCTACTGATTCACGAACTCGGGAGCTGATTGAGACGCACCCTACACCTTTATTTACTTTGTGTGTTGCTTGGCAACCACTTTGTTGCAACCACAACTGTTTCTGAGGAACTACATTGTTTGGTGGAAGAATACTTTTTTTTTTATTATTAATATCATTAGACATTATTTGCTCCGTTGTATTTTGTGAAACCTTACTACGTATATGGGATAACCGTTTTATAAAAGCAATAAGCCCCAAGAAGCCGTGGTTTACAGTGAATTTATAACAGCTAAGGGGCGTTGTTAGGCATTATCTATTATGATAATACTGTAATAATAATATGTATTTTTTTATGTAATTTATGTTTTTTATATATAATTGATATAATCTTTAATAATTTAAATAAATTTTATATTATGTTATATATTATAATTTATTTTAAATACACATTTATGTGTGTGCATATATTTATATATATATATATATATATATATATATATATAGATAGATAGATAGATAGATAGATAGATAGATTTTTAGTGCTGGGCAACAATTTATTGCGATTAATTGCATCCAAAATAAAAGTTTTTGTGTGCATAATATGTGTGTGTACTGTGTATATTTATTATGTATTTGTATATATTTAAGAAAAAATATGTTATGTTTATATGTTATTTATATTTATATATAAATTATATGAATATAAATATATACATGTAAATATTTTGAAAATATATACTGTATGTGTGTGTCTTATATATACTTAATAAATATACACAGTACACACACATATATTATATAGACAAAAACTTTTATTTTGGATTTTTATACATATTTATTTTACATTACATTGCATTATTATTGTTGAAATAAATAAACATTGATGAAATGGCAGAAGCCTTACAATAGGATATATTGTCTTCATACAAAATATATTTTCTTCTTTTTTTTGTTCCTTTTGATTTTGAAATATGAATATGTTGATGACAGGTTTTTGTGAGTTTGAAGTTCAATAATAAACACGTTTTTTCCCTGTTTTCCAGAGCACGAGTGAAAGAGAGATACTTCAGTAGTCAGTGTTTAATCTTCAAAGGCGTCTCACACACAGAGAGAGTTTGTCTGTCGCTTCTTTGATGTAAGTTTATAACGTTGCATTTTCTGTTGCTTTCTATGAATGACATACTCTAGTTTTCACTGTAGGATCAAACAGTCTGTTCCTGCTCTCCTCTTTTATTCATCACTCAGGTGTTTCTGTCATAACACTCTTTCTCAGAAACTCAATTTCTTCTAATGCACTGTATGGGTGTGTTTGTAAAATGTTGATAAAAAGATGAATATCTGTGTGAAAAGCATCAATCTCACAGGACCTGTTGAGTATTTATTGTTTAAAATCAGAGTTTGTGAGAAATGTGTTTTGTGCTGTCAGATGCTGATCCTCCATCATCATTTACTGTCTGATTCATCGACAGACCAATTAATGGCGGGACGAACCGTCTGTCCGGTTATTTATGGACTGAACGCCACTCTCGATACTCAGAATATCAGCGGCGGACGGTCATCATGGAGATGCAGGTGACAGTTAGTAAAAGTGCTGTGACGATCAGATGAACGGATCGTAGAGGAGGAGTGATGGTTTATTTATATAATGTTAACCTGAAAAACCCACAGACTTGTGAAAGAGGGAGAATTAAGTACTTGTAATTAGATTGTATTGTTTTAAAATTCATATTATGTTTTAAAATGCAAATTACAGTTACTTTTTGGATTACATGATTACAGATTATTCACACAGTAAATGGCAGTAAATTATTCATAATTTATTTATTCTCCTTAATTCTTTTTTTTTTTTTCCTTTCTAAATATTCCACTGTGTCATATTGTTTAGCTTTGAATATTCACAATACAGAATGGCCATGTAAATATTATGTATATTTAAATGTAATTCATTTGCGATCCATGCTTCTGAATTTGGGGACAAAAGCAGCTCTCAGTTAATCACACAGTTTATGAGACAAATAATTACACATAAATTTTCTAAACACTGCCACTGTATAACTGACAAAAAATAATTTGCTCCAGTTTGGGAAAAAGTCCACTTTGATGTTGATAAAGAATGGAATATATTTTATTTCTTTGTCTTTTTCCTAACAATAATATCATTCAAATCTATGAACAAGTTAGAGCAAGAGTAATCAAAAAGTAATCCAAAACAAGTAGTCAGAATACGTGACCTAAAATGAGTAATCTTACATTACTGACTAAAATGTTGACTAAAAACTGAAACCATAAAAATTAGAAATGAAATAAAAGATACAAGAACAATTTAAGATTATTTTATTCCAGCTAGTTGCTGATGCTATATATATATATATATATATATATATATATATATATATACTGTATGTATATGTATATTGGAGTGTTTTACAAGAAAATACTACTTTCACTCTTTTCTACTTAAAAAAATTGTTTCAATGTATTGCTATTACTAGCAATTTACTAGAGTGTCAATAGTTTCGAGGCAAATCCTACACCATTTTTTTTTTTTGCTTAGTTTAACTTGATATTAAAATAACTAAAACTGAAATAAAAATATATTAAAAAACTACACAAAAGTGAAAACAATCCACAATAAAATCACACAATCAAATTACTAACACTATAACATTTACATTATAATAGGAAAAAAGAAAAAACAAAATATACTAAAATATAAAATAACTAAAATATTTAAAAAAAACTCATTCAAAATATTAATAAACACTACAATATTATCTTCATTAAAATAACACTGATGTTTAATCTGTGCTATTAAAATGATTAGAATTAGCTTTTATTTTAATATCATCGGTTTTCATTTTAATTTTAGTAATAATAACTTGCTCCACCTTTGAAACAACAATCTTGAAACAACAATCAGCCTTCTTACATTTCCGAACTCATCCGATCCAACTCTATCTTGCTAATAATAAGGCTCACTTTTCATGACCCATTCGAATCCTGATGGATAGAATCAAATCTTGTCCTACATTTCTCTTATTGAATGTCTTGTTTCTCTCAGAATTACGTCAGGGTGAAATGGGTTGTGAAAAGTCTTTCATGTCGACTTCAGTGGCATCAGAGACGTCTCTCTTTCTGTCTGTCTGTCTCTGTTTCTGTGTTAAAAGAGGCCGTTTTTACAGTCTTGTGTTCTGTGACTTATAGTCGCTCGTCCTGTGGGGAAAGAGAAGAGCAGATCTTCTTAAACACAGCCTGTTTTTAAGTGTGTGTGTGTGTGTGGGTGTGTGGGTGTGTGTGCTTTTTTAACAAGCTTCAGGGGTGTGATGAAAACACGGTTCAGTCTGCTCTAACACTGATGTCACTCTGTTAAACCGTCTAAATTTAACACACCAGTCAACCTGACCTTTTGTCGGCCTACACTCACACACTTACGTTACGTTATTATCAGTCTTTTATATTCTGATGAATGTTTGAAATCACCTTTAGCCATAGAAATAATTGAGCTCAACTGTGTGGACTCTCCATTTATTATATTCATTCAACTATTCCAGCTTCCGTTTCTTCACACTGACAGCATGTCCTAACCTGCTACACAAGTCTGTAGTGTCATTTTTCTTTTCCCATTTAAAGTGAACTTCTGCGCAAACTGCAAAGTGATGACATTCACAGCCAATCAGAATGCCCTGATGTGGAGCAGTAACCAATGAAATTCTTTTGTAGATGGAGCTATATAGTGTGATGCCACATAAATAGAAAGTAACCAACTGGTAAAATGTCTTTTTGCATATCATTTTGACATTAACATGCTTCTACCACATACAGTACCATTTTATGTAATATTTTTGAAAGAAATTAATACTTTTATTTAGCAAGGATGCATTAAATAGGTCAAAAGTGACAGTAAAGACATTTATAATGTCATAAAATATTTCTATTTTAAATAAAGGCTGTTCTTTTGAATATTCTGTTCATCACAGAATCCATGAAAAAATACAATTTATCATAATTTCCACAAAAATATGAAGCAACCCAACTATTTTCAACATTGCTAATAATCAGAAATGTTTCTTGAACAGCAAATCAGCATATTAGAATGATTTCTGAAGGATCATGTGACACTGAAGACTGGAGTAATGATGCTGAAAATTCAGCTTTGATCACAGCAATAAATTACATTTTACAATATTTTCACATAGAAAACAGTTATTTGAAATTGTAATATTTTATAATTTTACTGTTTTCACTGTATTTTATTTGTTTATTTATTCAAATATATAATAAATAAAAAATAATATTTTTATAAATTTTTATTAGGACCAAAACAACATAAACATGCTTCAATCATATATAGAATATATATTAAAATGTTATTATATATATTAAATGTATACATAGCATGTATGTAATAATAATATTTAGTTATATTTTATATATATTCAGAAGCTTGGAGATTTTTAAAGGTTTTGAAAGAAGTATCTTGAACAATTTATTTATTTATATATATTTTTAATTTTTGAATCTATGTATTTATTTATTTTCATCTCTTGAATAATCAACATGAAATGATTTGCCACCAAAACATCTGTCTTACTCTGCAAGGTAAGAGTGATTTGTTACCTATTGGTTTATAAGCAGTGATTGATTGGAGCGTCTCTACCCTTCAGCTGTAAGCTGACATCATCACTGCGGCCCTGCTGTATGATGACCTCATATAACGTGTGTGTGTTTGTGTGTGTGTGTGTGTGTGTGTGTGTGTGTGTGTTTGGGCTGATGGGTTCTGTCGTGCGCTCTAAACACAGTTAACTTTAATAAAATCACTATGAGATTCTAATAGAAACAGAGCTATTAATCAGCAGCACAGAGGAAGAGAGGCTGGAGTAGCCGCTGGGTCTACAGGTCACAAACAGATTGATTTACCATTTACCAAAACACACATCACTCCACAGAGAGACTGAATGAAAGAGAGAAGCCCAGCTGACCTCACGTTACTCACTTTTGCTTCAAGACACTTCATTTTTTCTGGACACCATGAATTATGTATCCTACCAGAATGATTAGTTTTAAACTGTAATAATATTTTACAAAAAAAAAAAAAAAAAGAATTGAATATTTGTAAAATATTATTACAGTTTAAAACTAATCCTATTATGGGTAGTGTGTAACACAGCTCTAAGTGAATGAAAACATCCTGGAAATTTTTTAATCTGAAAGTGCACCGTGTATAAAGTTATTGGGTGCTTCTCAAATGGAAGGCTGCATCCTACCGAGGCTGCGTCCTTCCTAGTTCAGTCCTTCACAGTCTCGCAGGCTAGAGTCCTCCTCGGCATATAAACACTAGAATGAGACAGTCTAGTAAGTGCGCGTGGCTACGTCACATATGTTCCCGCCCTCACTGTCACGGCATGAAAATACTAAAACTTAGTTTTGGAAAAATACGTTGTATTACAAATCTTTATATTATTTGGCTTTCTATTTATGCAACACAACGAATCACAGCTGTCTACAAAAACATTATTTTTGTATTACATTTCATAATAAATTCAGACAAGCTCATTAATGACTCGTTTTTTGTCAGTTTATTTTCATGAAATGGAATGGGTACAAAGGATTGTGGGTGATTGAAGGTCACAAAGGATACATCCCATGCATCCTTCAAATCCAGCTGAATGAAGGATGTGAAACGAAGGCTGCCTTCTAAGGATCCTTCTGATTGAGATGGCCTTCAGAGACGTTTGATGACGTGGCAGCCGAGATATGCAGCCTTCGTAGGATGCAGCCTTCCATTTGAGAAGCACCCATTGTCTCTCAAAAGTTGCGACACTCCCATAGGCTTCCATAGGAACTGAGGAATGCGGAAGTAAAGCGTGTCATGGAGCAGCCAATTGTTCCAAACAACCAATAGTTCCAGCATTGAAGCCCATTCATTTCAGTGTTTCTCAAGCACACTCGCCAGAAAGGTAGTATACTGGCCATACAACTACTGGCCAGTAGTTGTATTTTATGAAATGCATTATAGCCTAGTTAAAGGGATAGCTCACCCAAAAATGAAAATTCTGTCATTAATTACTCACCCTCATGTCGTTCCAAACCCGTAAGACCTCCGTTCATCTTTGGAGAGGCTCATGTACATACAACTGTAATGTTTATATATGCCACAATGGACTGATTTGTGATACAGTGTGTGGTTATGTTTGAAATGAAATACTGGTGTATCTTTTATTGTGTAGTTCAACTTCATACAGTTAAATATAGTGTTTGAAATAGTATGAAGTGTGCAATCATACACTTTCAGGCTTTCTTTAATCCATTTTGTGTAAATATTGGCAGTATGTTAAAAGTCTTGGTAACACTTTACAATAAAGGTTCCATTAGTTAACATGAACAATGAAAAATACTTCCAAAGCATTTATTCATCTTAGTTAATAATCTTAGTTAATTAATCTTGTTAATTTCAACATTTACTAATACAAAGCTAGGTTAAAATCTGTTAAAATCCGAGTTTACATTGCACAATCTTTACTTTTTCTATGAATTCTGAGTTTACGTATCATAATTTTTTACTTTTTTTCTATGAATTCTGATTTTATATCTCACATTTTTAACTTTTTTAAATATGAATTATGAGTTTCATCTCACAATTTGTAATTTTTTTCTCAATGAATTCAAAGTTTACCTCTCACAATTTTACTTTTTTAATATGAATATGAAGTTTACATCTCACAATTTTTACTTTTGTCCCTCAGAATTGTGAGGAAAAAAGTGTGAATCATGAGATAGAAAGATGCAATTACCTTTTTTTATTTTTTATCCTGTGGCAAAAACAAGAACGTAAACTAACAATAAATAGCTGTATTTTTATTACATTGTAAAAAATTATTTTGTTGTAAAAAAAAAAAAAAGTAAATAATTATTGGAGTATGTTTTACAAGAAAATACTATCTTTCTACTTAAAAAGTTCACACTTAATTCAATGCATTTCTTTGTAGTCATTTGTTAAATTTACTAGCAGTTTCTGAGTGAAAATTATTTAAAAGTAAATCCTACTAAATTTTAACATTTAAATCCTACCAATTTTTAATGTTAACAAAGACGAATAAATATAGCAACTAATGTATTTCTTATTATTATTTAATGCATTAATTAATGTTAATTGTAAAGTGTTACCAAAATCTTAATAGCACTTCTGGTTCATTCATCACTCTGGAAATGTTGAGCGAATTGCATTGTTGGTTATGGTTGGTAAATGCAATTTGCATGCAGAAAAAAAAAAAATGTCTACAGCATACTGCATACTGCAAAAATAGTATGTTTCCTCAAGTGAATCAAGCCTGAGTCTTGTTTTAGATCTGAAAATACAGCCACTGTTGTAACGTCTGTTCTGTTCTTAAATGCACTGACACTCAGACACACACACACTCAGACACACACACACACACACACACACACACACACACACACTTCCTGTTCAGTAAGAAGTCATGATCAGCCCACTTTCAGCAAAGTGACTTGCTGTTTTCGTTACCATGACAACGCAGCTGTCAGTCAAGGGTTGACCATGGCAACGGGGCTTTACCATGACTGCCAATAAAGTTGTTTCCATTAATGGAATAAGCTTTTTATTGCCATGGAGCGAGAGACAGATGGACACACAGAGAGAGAGAGAGAGAGAGAGAGAGAGATGAATAAAGAAAGCACAATTTAAAGTGTTAATACAGCGGCTGATAACTCAAGGAGAATGAATATACAAGAGCACAGACTCTTCTGTCTTGTTGCTTAGTTAAATTCTGATAAAGGTATTTTAGATTTGGCCTGCTTTGTTTTCTGTTCAACTCAAAACTCAGAGTGAGTGATAAAAAGAGTTTGAAACTGACTTTACAATCATGTATTTAAACAAACTTGTCTCTTATTTAAATATAAATATTTATATAAAAATAAATATTTATTCATTTGTGAAGTATTGCAACTTATGTACAATTACATACATTTTAAATTATATCATTTTTTAAAATAACATTTAAAGAAATAACAATATTATTTATTAATAAGTGTAGTGTAAGTGTAATTATTTATTAATAAAATAAATTCTGACACGTTCATTTTGGATTTGGCCTAAAGTAGACTTTCTGACCATGTATTTAACAAACATGTCTCTTGTGTGTGTGTGTGTGTGTGTGTGTGAGAGACAGAGAAAGCTATCTTCTGATTGGTTCCTGACAGAATGAATCATCAAACTATTTCTGTTGCAGCAAATCAGCCATTATGTGTTGCCAAGGTAACCAAGTATATACACACACGCACGCACGCACACACACACACACACACACACACACACACACACAGACGGCAGAGACACACCAAACACGGGTTCAAGCTCGGTACCTGATTGCTGCAGGCTGCTGCATCTGTGCGTGTTTCCATCTGTCAGTCAAACCAATCACAGTCAAATCATATTTCTGAATCTAGTAAATTGTATCCTGCATGAAGAACCTATTAAGATTTTTCACAATATTTTCATGACAATTTCCTCCTAAATTGCAATACCGTAATGCATCCAGACAGTTTGTTAGAAACTCTCATTATTCTCTCTCTGTTTGAATTGTGAAGTATAACTTATGTACAATTAAATGAATTTTAAAATTAATTTTATATAGTATTTAAATAATATTTTTTAATGTTAATTTGAAAAAGTTTTATGTCTAAATATAAATATTTGGCTATTTATGTAACTTGTGAAGTACTGGAAGTTATGTACAATTGCATATATTTTCATTTAAATATATTTTTTTAAATAACACTTTAAGAAATAATATTATTTCTTAGTTATTTTTAACAAATTTTAATACAACTATTATAAATACAACTATTTATCTATTTATTTCAGTTGTTATGTATTAACTTATTCACAATTGCATAAAGTTTCAATTATATAATTGAAAAAATATAACATTTTAAGAAACAATGTTATTTCTTTGAGTTATTTAAAAAAAAATGTATAAATATAAATGCAAATATTATCTATTTATTTAAATTTTTAAGTATTACAAGTAATGTACAGTTGCATACATTTCCTATTAAGTAATTTTATAAACAACAGTTTAAGGAATATTATTTCTTAAAATGTTATTTTGAAAAAGTTATATATAAATATATTTATTTATTTATTTATTTATTTAACTTATTACAACTTATGTACAATTACATACATTTTAAATTAAATAATTTTTGAAAAATAACATTTTAAGAAATATTATTTTATTTCTTACAATGTTATTTTGGAAAAGGTTATACATAAATATAAAGATAACTATCTGTATTTAAGTTGTTAAGTATAACAAATGGTAGTATTGCTTTACTGTCTATAAGCTAATTTAAATGAGTAAGAAATGTATTACAAAAATGTTTTGTAATTCCTATTATTCTAATGAGAATCATAATTAAGAATAATGAAAATTACACAAAATCTGGATGCATTACAGTGAGAATTTTACAGTAGAAATGAACCTAAATGGTCCTAAAAATAGGCTTAATTTTCTTTAAACAAAATATAAAATATCATAATTTCTTTTTCTTTTTTTTTAACGGTGAAATATGACCTGGACGTGTTTTTGTGAGATTCACTTGTCTAATTCTTTGCTGTTTTCTTCAGGTACTCTGAATAATTAATGATGATAATGATTAATGAATAATGAATGTTGGTAAACTGAATGAAACAGTAAACATACTATCCCAGCTGGATCATGTTCATTTTAGACCCAAAAATATTCACGCAGAAAACCTGAAAGTATCATTTGATTGGCTGCAGATTCATATAATGCAGAAATCATCTGATCTTAAGCAATGAACTTTGACATAAGATACAGAAACAACATGTGGGCACCTTCACACACCCCTGACTGAGGCTCAATTAAAGGAAAGTTCAGCTCTAAAAATAGAGACTCGTCATTTTCTGTGTGTGTGTGTGTGTGTGTGTGTGTGTGTGTGTGTGTGGAAGGGTCACAGCAGGGGTCGACCTCTGGGTCTGGAGCCTCATTGACGTGTTATGGGAAATAGAGAGAGGCAGGCAGAAGGAGATTGTGAGGTAGTTAATATTGATGAGCATTTATCTAAGTGCCATTCAAAGGGACCCACGGCGATGACCATTACACACACTAACTCTTGCCTTCATTCTGTGTTATGGCTGTCATAACCATCAGACTGTTATGAGACTTCAGCTTTGTTCAGACGGGCGGCAGAATGGCTCTTTTGTTGTTGAATCTGACTCAAATACATTTAGTTGTTATAGACTGACTAGGATCAGCAGAATCATATTTTCTTTTAATGTTATCTGATTTAAACCACATACAAATGTGTTATTTTACAAATTACTATTATAGAAATAGCTTTTCTTTTAAGCTTTAAGTTTTCGTTTTCATTTTAATTTAAGATTTAGTAATTCTGTTATGTGCTTTTTTTCATTATTACTCATTTTTAAAAAAATATTTCCAAAAGCAACATTTTTAATTTTTGTTTGCTTTTTAAGTTTGCCATCTAAAATTTATATTTTATTTCAACTTTATTTTAATTAATGAAAACAATTTGAATAGTTTTTAAAATGTTTCCTCATAGCCTTAATTTATTTTCATTTCAGTATTAGTTTGAGTCATTTTAGTACTTATTATTAATTTTAGTATATATCATTTTAGTAATTATTTAGTTACCAAGGCAACATTTCCAAATTTGTTTGTATTTTTCTAAGTTTGCATTTTCATCCAATATTTAGATTTTATTTTAAAATTTATTTCAATTACCAAAAAAAGTTTTTAAAAATATTTCTTCATAGCTTTAATTTTTCATTTCAGTTTTAGTTTTAATAATGTTAGTCCTTCAACTTATACTTCAACTTATACTTTATTTCATTTAGTTGCCAAGGCAACATTTCCAAATTTTATTTGTTTGTTTGTTTGTTTTATTTGCGTTTTTCATCCAATATTTTATATTTAATTTTATTTAAGCTTTAGATCAATTACCAAATTCCAGTTACCAATTATCAAATACCAAAAAATTTTTTTAATAGTTTTTACAAATATTTCTTCATAGCTTTTATTAATTTTTAGGTTTAGTAATTTTAGTACTCAAACTTAAACTACCATTTGTAATTTTATTTTATGATTTTATTTTATGATTTTTTTAAAGTTTGTTTTTCATCTAATATTTATATTTTATTTAAGCTCTATTTCATTTACTGAAAAAATGTTAATAGTTTTTAAAAATATTTCTTTGTAGTTTGAAATTTATTTTAATTTCAGTTTTAGATTTAGTAATATAAATGCTTCAACTTTAACTTATATATTTCAGTTAGTTGCCATGGCAAAAATTCTAAATTTTGTTTGTTTATTAAGTTATCTAATATTTGTATTTTGTTTGATTTCACCTTTATTTCAATTAACAAAAACAATCTTTTTGATTTAAAACAGTTTATCATTTTAGTTAAGAATAACAACACTGGTTTCAATCCCTTTTTTTCACAGATTGAATCCATTTGTATGTGGTTATAAATCAAATTCTGTAATATAAAACATTATAAGAGAACAAAACATGGACAGGGATTTCAGATCATTCTGTAGTTTAATTGAACTGCATGGGGCTGCTTTTTTTTGTGATATTTAGTGAACTTTAGAGATGGTTCATTCATGAATGATTAATTCATTTTGCGTCTGTCAGATAAATGACTTACTTCTCAGGAGGTGAATTAATCATTTATGCTTCTCAGAATTTATCTTAAAGTCAAAGACTGTTTATGTCACCATGTGTTCTGGAAATTTGGCTAGTTAAACCTTCACTAGATCTATTGTTTTATCATTTCTAACTTTTTTTGTCAAGTGTTTGCATGTAAAATGTGTTTGTGCTGTCTGTCTTTATGATAAATTATATATTTTTTTTGTTGTGAATGACAGTCAGACATTTTTCAGTCTGTCCAAACACTGTTTGGTATCGTGTGATGCGCTAAAACACAAACACACGTTCTGATGCAACATTGAGACAATCGCTGCGGGTGAATAAATGAATGAGTCAGTAAAGAGATTGACTGAACCATCAAAAGACATCAAGATCCAGCAACACATGGATAAACATTTATACACACACACACACACACACACACACACACACAGAGCACAGGTCACAGACAGGTTCATGCATTACTCACTCGACTAGAGAGCAAACACACATCATTCAGTGAGAGACTGAAGCTCCTGGCTGTGTGATTCAGCAGACGTCAAGTTTAACCCACACACATATACGGCTCGAGATTGTGTGTGTGTGTGTGTGTGTGTGTGTGTGTGTTGTGGTGGATTATTGGATGTTTGTGATGCCTCGTTGGGATGCTAATTATTCCCTGACAAAAGAGCCTCATAAGTGTTATGAAGCTTGATTTTATTTAAATTTAGTTGTGCTGCGGTCCGTGTGTGTGTGTGTGTGTGTGTGTGTGTGTGAGAGAGAGAGAGAGAATGACAGAGTGGACTGAACTCCGATTAACCCAATTAAACTGAAGCACCACAAACAAACCCAACATGACATGAACATACAGTACATGTGATAGATAGATAGATAGATAGATAGATAGATAGATAGATAGATAGAAAAACTGATAGATACACAGATGGATGGATGTACAGTAAGACTATCGTTCATTAGTTTATTCATCCTATAGATTGTTATATCATCTGTCTATCTGTCATTTCTTCATTCTGTCATTCATTCATTGCATCTATCATTCATTCTAACGTTCCTTCTATCATTCATTCTATTTTTTGTGTTCGTTCTATCATTCATTTTACTTTTTGTTCGTTAATTCTAAAGTACACTCTATCATTCGTTCTATTTTTCGTTCTTTATTTCCAAAGTACATTCTATCATTCATTCTATTTTTCGTTCGTTAATTCTAATGCTCGTTCTATCATTTGTTCATTCATTCTATCATTTGTACTTTTTCTTTCGTTCATTCTAAGGTTCATGCTATCATTCATTCTATTTTTGTTTATTCATTCTATCATTCGTTCTATTTTTCTTTCGTTCATTCCGATGTCAGTTCTGTCATTTGCTCTGTTTTTTATTTGTTCATTCTAACGTTTGTTCTATTATTTGTTCAATTTTTTGTTCATTCATTCTAACATTCGTTCTATCATTTGTTCTATTTTTCTTTTGTTCATTTTAACCTTTGTTCTATCATTCATTCTTTTTTGTTTGTTCATTCTAACATTCGTTCTATCATTCGTTTTATTTTTCATTTGTTCATTTTAACGTTCATTCTATCATTTGTTCTATTTTTCGTTTGTTCATTCTAATGTTAGTTCTATTTTTCATGCATTCATTCTAACGTTTGTTCTATCATTTGCTCTCAATCAATCAATCAATCAATCCATTGTTTGTTCTATCTATCGTTCGTTTTGTCATTCATGCTATTGTTCATTCTATCTATCCATCTATCTATCTATCTATCTATCTATCTATCTATCTATCTATCTGTCTGTCTATCTATCAGTCTATCTATCTGTCTATCTATCTATCTATCATCTGTCTGTCAGTGTCATTCATTTTATCATTTGTTTAATCTGTCGTTCATTATATCTATCATGATTCTTTTATTGTTTGTTCATTCATTCATTCCTTTACATCATTCTTTCTTTCTCATCCATCAGTCTATTGCTTCTGTTTTTATCTTTTAGTCTCTTCATCTTTCTCTTTCTCTCTCTCTCTCAGTATGTGCTCTAAACATTTACTGCCGCACAAAGGTCATGACACACCCATCCATTTATCTCTCTCTCCCGTATCTCTTTTATCTCCTCCCTCTTATTCCCTCCGTTTCTCCGTCTGTGCCCTGCATTTGACAACATATCATTCCCGTAATTTCTTCATTCCCCCTCTTTCATTAAATAAATCCCTCCATCTCCTGATTCCATTCATCACGCGTTCCCTCTCTCAGCTGAAACTCATTCAGAGATTGATTTTGCTCGCTGCTTTTAAGCGCTCAGATAAAGGTGTGTTAGGATAAAAGAGAAAACCCTTTCCACTCCTTATTCTCTCCTGCAGCCCGAGGAGATGAGCAGGAAACGATTAACTTCACCTCTCTCCCTCTTTCTCTCCATCTATCTCACACACACACACACACACACACACACACACACACAGACACACACACCTCATTCCCAAAGCTGTCAGTATTCCGCAGCTGATGAGGGCTAAAAGAGCTGGCAGCCAGGGCAGAAATAACACACACACACACACACACACCTGCATCAGGACAGCAGCGGATTCTGCAGACTCAGGCTGGGCGTCCAGTGCGCAAGAGTGCGAGAGGTTGGTGCCCAGCGGGAGAGAGGTTAAACTGGGATTGACTCGTCTCTGTTGGTCCCTGTCTGACTTTTGCTCATAGAGGTTCTTCAGCGGCTCCTTAAGTTCTTATCAAGAGCCATTCTTGGCTGTTTAGGGTTGAGTTGCTAGAAGATTCTTCGATCTCAGAAAAAAAAAAAAAAAAAGGTACAAAACTGTCACTAGGGCAGTACACCTTTGTCTCTTATTTACCCCTAAAGTGTGAATTTGTGCATCTTAGTCAGAGGTGCACATAAGTGAATATTAGCATTTTATTTTGAAGTTTACTATAAAATAGTTGTATTTTTATTTAATACTCCTTTTTTATTTAAATATAGTATTATCACACTTTATTATTTTGTTTATTATTTTATTTAAAAAACTAAATAAAGTGCAATAATATTTTTATTATGGCACTATTATACTTTTTTTTTTTTTATTATTATAGTTGATTATAGTTCCTAATTTTAAATATTAGTGACTAAATGGTACATATTAGTTCCTTTTGCAAGGGAGCTGCCCTAATGACAGCTTTTGTACCTTTTTTTCTGAGTGTTTTGAGATTCTTTGTGTTTCATTATAGGCTCTTTAGATCATTATTTTGGTTTCTGGTTTCTTTAAAGTGGCATGAAATGAAAATTCACCCTATCTATTTTTTTAAATGCATGTTGTAGATGTTTCATTTTTAAAAATGTTTCATAATGTCAAATCAAAACATCATAACTGGGCCTTCTGGTGAAAATGAGAGTTCTCTCTGGTGATGCATACAGGACTTCTCCCTTTATTTACCTCAAGTTTTGAGTACCACACCCACATCTTAACATCCAATCAACAACTGATGCATAAAAGCAAGTCCCCGCCCCACATTTTGTCTTGGTCGATAATCTGTTAAACTCCGTACGTAACAATATGAAAGAAAAGAATTGCCGCTTTTTCGGTTTCACCACCAATTTAAGTTAAGGTTATTGTCATTAAAATTAAAACTATTAAAATTCAATATATCAAGCTGAAAATCATGAAATCAAGCTAAAATAGTTAAAACAAAATATTAGATGAAAAAAGAGAAATGTTGTATAGGCAACTAAGTGAAATAGCACTAAAGCACTAAAATTACAACCTAGAAATAAATAAAAAATAAAACTCAACATAGTTAAGTTAACATAATCCTAAACAGTAATATAAAAAATACATTAAAAAAAAAAATAATAATAAAATTGACAAAAGCACATAACAGAATTACAAAAAATATTAAAATGAAAACATAAAAATAAAAGTTAATTAAAAATATTAATAGAAACTATAATAGTGTATAAATAATACTAAAATAAAACTGAAATCTGATGCCACTAGTTGTTCAGAAGTCATAATGTGTGCTTAATCTTTCTCTAAAATTACTTTAAAACTGCACCTCTACTAATTAAATTGAAATAACTGACCAGTGTTAGATCTGTTTTGCAATATTTACAAATGCCAGTATAGTCACGAGAGCAGATCTGAACAATAGCCTCCAAGCCAGACCATTTCAAAGCTCACACAATCTTCATACTAAAAAGGGAATGCATAAATACATTAATTAAAAGCTCAATGTCCAATACACTTCATCACAATATGCTTTTATGCTTTTTCCAATGCTTGTGATGCTCTCATTGACATCCAGTGAAGCACATCATCTGAACGGGACACATAATGACGTGTTTGAGGCCTGCTGTCCAAACATTGATCGTTACTGCACTAAAATCAATGATACAGGTAAGTGCCATTGACTCCCAGTGAAGTACAGGAAAGGAATCTAATGCACATGTTCATTTAGATTAAAGTAGATTGTGTTAATTGAACTTAACTAGTAAAAGGTTTATAAAATCTCTGTGGCCTCTTGAGTGCTGAGGTTTTACAGTATGCAAACAGGCTATACTCTTGCAATGCTCAAGCACTTGTGTCTGTATCTGCATAGAAAACATTTCTGACCTACAACCCTTTTTGTTTCTGACCTGAATCGCAGGAAAATGAAAAGGAATCAACAGACAACCTTCCTAACAAAGCCAGAAATGGACAGATGCACACCAAAGCATGCTGAATGCTGGTCAAGAGTTGATGTTGAGGTATATGCATGCATCAAAAACACTAAAAAAAATGAAAAATGCTCTTTAAAGCTGCAGTGTATCATTTTCCCATACAGAATAGCAAAAATAATGACAAACCGGTTTCTGAGACACTCCGAACGCCCCACCTCATCTGCCATTGGTCATCAAACACAAAGTCCCGCCCCCAAATTCACTCCATTGGTTGAGTCTGAATTTGACAAGTCAGCCCACTCAAACAAACAGATCAATGTTCTAAAAGCATCAGTTTTTCACTTTGCATGAAGTCAAATGTGACTCTGAACATGAAATCGAACATAATCAAAACCAATTCAATTCAGATTCAGACTGTGTGTTACATAACTTTTGACAACTTTTGACAACTTTTGACAGCTTTCACTCACAGGCATTGGTGACAGCAAAGCTGTTGGCCGTCTCGATGTTGTCAACATGTGGAACCAGGTTGAAAGGGGCTTCCGTGGCATTTGGACTCGTATTGTGGAGAAATATGGCCAAGCGGAAAGCTGTATATTCTTGATCCGTGTTTCTTATAAACAACCCTCCTAGAAAGAGCGAGAGAAAGAAAGAATAAGTGACTGCAAAGAGGAAAGAAAAGAGGTGCTTATGTATCCTAAAGGAATAGTATAGTTCACCCTAAAGTGGAAAATTGTTCATTTTACCTGCATGACTTTCTGTTTTTCTATCACTATAAATTAAACTCTCGGCTGTAGCTCTAAAATCTTGTGTTTACATTCAAATACGTCACATTAACAACTGTAAACAGCATTGGTTCTCATGTATCTCTGATTGTCAATGTCAAACCTTGATGCACCATATTGGAATGCAAACAAATGTGAATGAGACAAGACACTGATTTTCTGTCTTTTTAGGAGCTCATTTGCCTTCATCTGCATTCACTTTTATTGTACAAAATACACTCTTCAAGGAATGATTCACCCAAAAATAGATATTTGCTAAACTTTGCTCATCCATCCAAGATTTAGATGCATTTGTTTCTTCATCAGATTTGGAGAAATGTAGAATTCCATCACTTGCCCACCAATGGATCCTCTGCAGTGAATGGGTGCCGTCAGAATGAGAGTCCAAACAGCTGATAAAAACATCACAATAATCCACAAGTAATCCACACCACTACAGTCCATCAGTCAACATCTTGAGAAGACAAAAGCTGTGTGTTTGTGAGAAACAAATCCATCTTTAAGATGTTTTAACTTCAAACCATTGCTTCCAGCTAAAATATGAGTCCATAATCCATAATAACGCTTCCTCCAGTGAAAAAGTCCATCTCCTGTTGTCTCTCACATCAAAATCCAGCCACTTATTTGTTTAGAGCTGTTTTTGGACTGTTTTGTCTCGTAAACAGTGCTTGATCTGTGCAGATTTCTCTCCTGATTCAGACCAGACCACTTTTTCACTGGAGGATGCGTTATTATGGATTATGGACTCATATTTTAAGCAGAAGCAACAGTTTGAAGTTTGAAACGGCCTTGATGGATTTATTTCTCAGAAACACGCAGCTTTTCTCTTCACAAGATGTTAACTGATGGACTGGAGTGGTGTGGATTACTTGTGGATTATTGTGATGTTTTTATCAGCTGTTTGGACTCTCATTCTGACGGCACCCATTCACTGCAGAGGATCCATTTATGAGCAAGTGATGCAATGCTACATTTCTCTAAATCTGATGAAGAAAAGAACTCATCATCAATGGCCTTAGGGTGAGTAAATTGAGCAAATTTTCATTTTTGGGTAAACTATTGCTTTAAAAATAAAGGTTCCAGAAGGAGATGTATCATAGCGATGCCATTGAAGAACCATTTTTGGTTCCCAAAAGAAACTTTTATTGAAGAGTTCTTTTTTCTTAGTATGAAGAACATTTTAAAAATCTAAAGAACCCTTTTCCACTATAAACTCTTAAAAATAAAAGTTTTTTTTATTCCTTTGCATTCCAACAAAAGGTCTTTACAGTGGAAAAGAGTTCTTTAGATTATTAAAGTGTTCTTCACACTAAACTTCAGGGAACCAAAAATGGTTCTTCTATGGCATCACTGCAAAAATACCCTTTTGGAACCTTTATTTTTAATAGCGTAAAGAAACCTTTCCATGGATGTTAATGGTTCTTCATGGAACCATCAATGCCAAATGAATAACCATTATTTTTAAGAGCATAGAGCAGTGTGAACATTCTGCTAAACAACTCATTTTGTGCTCCACAGATTAAAGCAAGGACTGGAACGACATGCAGGGTGAGTTAAATGCTCATTTTTGGGTGAACGGTCACTTTAATCATAGAAATTATCTGTGTGGAAGATCGCATTTGTTGTTGGTGTCACCAGAGCATGCATGTCTGCACTTGGCAGGGCCAGTGTCACGTTCAGTTTCATCACATCCTCCTAATTCTTCTCTCTTTCTGATGGACGTTTTGGCTCAGCTGCAATTGGAGATCCCATAACGTGCTTTTATTCACGACAAACAACACAAGCATTGTGCATTTGCATTGCAGCGGTATGTAAATGTCATTAGGCATTGCGTGCAACTGTGCATCTCTCTCTCTCGCTCCCTGTGAGTGTGTGTGTCCGTATTTAGCGTATTAACTTTATCGGCAGTGCTGTCAAAGGCGCACAAGTCAGCGGCCGCATCTCATTATGGCGTGAGACTCTCCATCTCAATGAGCAATGCAGTGACTGAACACACACGCAAGACACATCCTGCAAAAAGAGAAGGAACTGTGTGTGTGCAAGAGAGAGAGAGAGAGAGAGGGGTGGGCGGGCATGCATAGTGGTTTGTTGATGTTAATCAAACATAGAGCTGCAAATCTGGTGAAATGGGAAACTTTGATCAGACTCATATGAGAAGAGGTCATTCCACATCGCACCAATACAAAAAGACCAGACCGAATACTGCAGTAATGCTCTGAACTGGCGATGAAAGGTACAAAAGCGCACTCAACATGCACTTGACCACAGTCTTCATCATGATGACCACAACTCATGCATGCTAAAGTACTCTTGAAA
>CM077253.1:2591559-2857468 GCA_039654775.1 Spinibarbus caldwelli | reverse complement strand
AAATATTGTAGTTAACTACTTGTAGCCTCAATTTTGATCATTCTTTTCTAAAAAATACACTGTTTTTGAAAGGCGTCTCTCTTTATGCTCGCCAAGGCTGCATTTATTTGATCAAAAATGAGGTAAAAACTATGGTGGCCGAGAGAGCTCAAGGCGCTGCATGCAAAACACGTGCAAACAGAAAAAGCACCAGCAAATCAAGAAAACATCTTCATCAGTTTGACAGCAGGTGCTGCAAATGCTCACAACACAAACAAATAAAGAAACACGCTGCAAATGCTCACAACACAACCAAATAAAGAATTTTTTCTTTGTTTGGTTGTGTTGTGATCATTTGCAGTGAGTGTGACAAATTGATGAAGTTGTTTTCTTAATTTGCAGGTGTTTTTTCTATTTGCAGCGCGTTGAGGTCTCTCGGCCACCGTAAAAAAAAACAGTAATATTGTGAAATAATCTTATAATTTAATATAACTTTTCTATTTGAATATATAGTAAAAATGTAATTTATTCCCGTGATCAAAGCTGAATTTTCAGCATCATTACTCCAGTCTTCAGTGTCACATGATCCTTCAGAAATCATTCTAATATGCTGATTTGCTGCTCAAGAAACATTTCTGATTATTATCAATATTTAAAACAGTTGTACTGCTGAATATTTTTGTGGAAACCGTGATGCATTTTACATTTTAGGTTATTTTGACGAATAGAAAATTCAAAAGAACAGCATTTATTTGAAATAGAGATCTTTGTAACATTATAAATGTCTTTAATGTCACTTTTGATCAATTTAATTCATCTTTGCTGAATGAAAGTATTAATTTCTTTAAAAAAAAAAAACTCTTTGAACAGCAGTATATACTGTATTTTTTGTGTGAAAAATTGCAAGTAAATTTAAAGAACACATTGTTTATTGTTTCCATTGTACAAAAGCCAAAACTAATTATAAATATATAATGTAATAAGTTTTATTTTAAAATAATTATTTTTTTATCTTTCCTTAGACTATTAGTGTGTTACATATATAAACCTGTACTTTCAATGAAAAAAGTACATTAAAAATCATAAAATTACAGAGAATATTGTGGTAAAACTAGACTTTATGTATAATGCATTATAAAGGCATTCATAATGTACGTTGTAATGCATTATATCTTTTCATAAATAATTGTAACCAAATTAAAAGGTTTGTTTTTCGTGTTTTTATGGTAACAATGCATAAATAAGTATCATAATGTATTATAATTGTGTTTACAGTTATTCATGCAATGCATTATAAGGTGCATCGGAAGACATAAATAATGCATTAAAAGTACTGTACTTTTATAATGCATTATATATAAAGTGTTACCAATATTGCTTTAAAGTTACAGTATGTTATGATAGTACACAAAACTTTTATTTAAAGAGATCAATGGAAAGTTGAATTCTCCTGATGTCGGAGCACTCGAGGTGTTGTTGTGTCTCTCGGTGAGCTCTTGTGCAGTGCTGTAGTAGTATCTCTGTCTGTGAGGCATTACTTTGATGACTCTCTCAGTGAGGTATAATGACTCTCTCGCTCTCAATGACTAATGGCCCTCCTGAGATGTTATTAAAGAACTGGATGGCTCTGATTTTAGGGGCATTTCTTTTTACCGTGTTGAGCATGTATTTCATGGAGGTCGTGAAAGAATTGATGCGTGTGAAATCTCTCTCGCTCGATATTGGTATGTTTCTCCACCCCGCTTTACCTCCTATTTTAATACTCTAAAATCAAACGCTTCCAAAGAAAGCTTTCAAAGGATGTGCCGATCAATGGAGTCTGGAGGGACGTATTGGATCCCAGTGCCAGAGAAAAAGAGATTCAATTTATTGATTAGATCAAAAGTAACAAGAGCAATTGGTTCGGCTTCACACAATTTCATGAGAAACTCAACACAAATTAGCTCTTCGCTTGCTTTCCCAGAGGAAAGTTACATTGTTTGGAGGCTGCTATTTTATAGCTCAGGAGATTTTGAGTTCTCGTTCATGTTTTATTAGGTATAAACTTCTGCCCTAAAATTACTTTGTTGACAGAATAGACAGAATATCTGTCATACAAAAGCTCTGAATAAATGTGAATGTCAGCTCATATCGCGAGAATCTAATGACAAATATTTGAGCTCATATTGAGATCTCAGACTTTTCTTTTATGGCTTTTCTGATGTAATAAACTTGCTCGGTAGTTCACCTAGTACAGCATTGCACTTTTATTATGTTTCGAGTCTCATAAAATACAATAAAATTGCTCAAAGTCTCATTGAATCAAGAAACAATAGTAATGTGTTTTTATGTCACATTTGCGTTCGTTAAGTTTAATGTATGTGTTACGTTATTTTTGAATGTGATTAACCCTTCATTAACCCTTCAGTGGCATTTACCGATTTCATTTCCGAAGTGCCGCGATACGTAGGTCAGCCAATGTAATAAAATGTTGCCAGATTCACATTCATTTGTTTCAGTTAAAACTTAACACACTTTTAGCGCCACTCACTGTCAATGACACAGTCATTTCACTTTGAAAGTGTTGCAAAACGTATATCAATCAACTTAACAAAATGTTGCCATATTCACAATAATGTTTCAGATAAAACTGAACGTGCTTTTATTGCCACTCACAGGATTTTTCACTTTGTAAGTGTCACAAAATGTATGTCAACCATTGTAATAAAACATTTTCAGATTCATGGTCATTTCACAGAAATAAAATGTTGCCAGATTCATGTTAATCCATTTTGGATAAAACTGAGTGTGCGTTTATGGTCACTTACTGGACACTTCACTTTGAAAGTGTTGCGAAATGTACGTCAACCACCATAATAAAACGTAACCAGATTCACTTTCATTTGTTTTGAATAAAGCCAAATGTGCTTTTGCGCCCCTCTTTGGACATAACTCTGAAAGCGTGGTGAACGTACATAATTAACCATAATAAAATATTGCCATTTTCAAGTTAATCTGTTTTGTATAAAACTGATCATGCTTTTAGCGTCACTCACTACATATTTTACTTTGAAAGTGTCGCGAAACGTTCGTCAACCACTGTAATAAACATTGCCAGATTCATGTTAATCTTTTAGATAAATCCGAATGCACGTTTAGTGCCACTCACTGGGTATTTTATTTCCATTATTTTTTATTTACTTTAAACTGTCGCATTTCTTACAACCACCAGCGGAAAAAAAAAGTTGCCAGATTTACGATAATTTTTGGATAAAACTGAACGTGCTTTTAGCACCACTTACTGGACATTTCATTTCCAAAATGCGCCGATTCAGACAACAAACAACAAAATAAAAGGTTGCCAAATTCACATTAATCTGTTTTGGATCTGTATGCACTTTTACACCACTCATTGGACATTTTACTCGGAATGTATCACAAACATAATAAAACATTGCTAGATTTATGCTAATCTGTTTTGGATAAAACAGAATGTGCTTTTATGGTCACTCACAGGACATTTCACTTTAAAATTGTTGTGAAATGTATGTCAACCACAATAATAAAATGCTGCCAGATTCACATTCATCTGTTTTGGATAGAACGAATAAAATTTCACTTTGAAAGTGTCGCCAAACGTGCAAGAAGCAGCTTAAATGTCAGCGTTTTTCCACTGAGCCTGTCCTATGTGTTGATCCCCACACACACAGACTGACACTGAAGCTCTCGTGTTTGTGCGAGTTTTCAGCTCATGTCGTAGTACACAGGGCGCTGGAAGGCTAGCACGCAGCATCTGGGCACTCATCTGCTTCTTAATGACATGCTAATGGCGTTAACGTGCTGCTTGCTGTGAGCGCGAGTGTGTGTGTGTGTGTGTGTGGATATATCAATAAACTCTCACGGGCTGAAGTGCTCTACAGCTGAGCTCGTAACACAGTTCAGCAGTGCATCTGTAAGTCCTGATGTTCTCCCATGATTCTGATTCAGGGCTCCACGACTGTGACTAGACTTTATATTAGAGGACTGATGGTGCTGATGAATTCGAAATATCAAAATTTCCAACTTCAACTTAGAGATGTATTGATATGAATGAAATGATTGAAGTGATGAGTGTATGGTGTCATATGAAGTTTGCATGATGAGAAAACCTGTCAAACAAACAGGATGAGTGTAAAACACAGTAAACAATCCTCGCTGTTGATAATCATACAGTTGTAGAACAAATTTTAGCATTGCATTGCTATTGCATTGGTTATTGTTAACTAATACTAAAATTATTAAAAATTGAAAAACTTAAACTTAAAAAAGGCTTAGAATAAAAACTGAAATATTGCTTTGACAACCAAAAAAACAAACAAACAAACAAAAACATACTTTCATACTTTTATACTATTATAATTTTATTATTTTGAATTAGAATTTATTTTTATATATTAAGCTTTAAGTTTTACAGCTTTAGTAATTTTGTTATGTTTTATTAATTTTTGTTTTATTTAAAATCATTTTTAATATTTAAAATAAGCTATATGTCTATATAGTTTTTATTAACTTTTATATATTTTAATTTATTTGGTTTTATGTATTTTAGTGTTAAAGTTAAACTAAACAAAAATTACAAATGTTGGCAACTAGCTGAAATAAGTTTTTTATTTATATATATTTTATTTTATTTCAGTTAATGTTTATTTCAAGTAACTTATGTTTTTTATGGTTTTAAATTTAGTTAACTATAATAACGCTGATGTAAATGATATTTACAAAAGCAAAACACTATTTGACTTCTTTGTTGAAGATCAAACATCTGCAAAGTTGATGCTAATATTGCTGTTTTGTTTCTTTTTACAGTACATCATATTCTGAGCAACAGAACGGCTTTCTGGTCAGAAGTCAGAGTAGGAACATCCACATCCAACAAATCCACGTACATCCACGTAAGCGTGAACTCTTGGCATGTCCGACGTTCATGTGTAAAACTGTGGTCTGAGTAAGTGCAGGTGCTCATGAATATTCATCGTACGGAGAGAAGGCGCCACTGTCTGATCACACACCGTTAGCATGTAAGTGAGTGAGGGAATCATACAGACAAACCTCATCAGTAACATATGATCACGTTAGTAGAATATTTTAGTGTTAATTCTGTTTCGTTGACCGTTATTCCAGGCAAGCACTTTCACTTCGATGTGTCTCACTTCATATATATATATATATATTACAATGGTGTGAAAAATTGTTTGCCCCCTTCCTATTTTTTTTTTTATTTTTTTTTTTTGCATGTTTGTCACACTTTAATGTTTCAGATCATCAAACTAATTTAAATATTAATCAAATATAACACAAGTAAACACAACCCCCCTGTTAAAACATAACTGTGGTTTATCACACCTCAGTTCAGTTTCTCTAGTCACACCCAGGCCTGATTACTGCCACACCTGTTCGCAATCAAGAAATCACTTAAATAGGACCTGCCTGACAAAGTGAAGTAGACCAAAAGATCGTCAAAAGCTACACATCATGTTGAGATCCAAAGAAATTCAGGAACAAATGAGAAAGAAAGTAATTGAGATCTATCAGTCTGGAAAAGGTTATAAAGCCATTTCTAAAGCTTTGGAACTCCAGCGAACCACAGTGAGAGCCATTATCCACAAATGGCGAAAACATGGAACAGTGGTGAACCTTCCCAGGAGTGGCCGGCCGACCAAAATTACCCCAAGAGCGCAGCGACGACTCATCCAAGAGGTCACAAAAGACCCCAGAACAACATCCAAAGAACTGCAGGCCTCACTTGCCTCAGTTAAGGTCAGTGTTCATGACTCCACCATAAGAAAGAGACTGGGCAAAAATGGCCTGCATGGCAGAGTTCCAAGACAAAAGCCGCTGCTGAGCAAAAAGAACATAAAGGCTCGTCTCAGTTTTGCCAGAAACATCTTGATGTTCCCCAAGACTTTTGGGAAAATACTCTGTGGACTGATGAGACAAAAGTTGAACTTTTTGGAAGGTGTGTGTCCCGTTACATCTGGCGTAAAAGTAACACAGCATTTCAGAAAAAGAACATCATACCAACAGTAAAATATGGTGGTGGTAGTGTGCTGGTCTGGGGCTGTTTTGCTGCTTCAGGACCTGGAAGACTTGCTGTGATAAATGAAACCATGAATTATGCTGTCTACCAAAAAATCCTGAAGAACAATGTCCGGCCATCTGTTCGTGACCTTAAGCTGAAGCGAACTTGGGTTCTGCAGCAGGACAATGATCCAAAACACACCAGCAAGTCCACCTCTGAATGGCTGAAGAAAAACAAAATGAAGACTTTGGAGTGGCCTAGTCAAAGTCCTGACCTGAATCCTATTGAGATGCTGTGGCATGACCTTAAAAAGGCAGTTCATGCTCAAAAACCCTCCAATGTGGCTGAATTACAACAATCCTGCAAAGATGAGTGGGCCAAAATTCCTCCACAGCGCTGTAACAGACTCATTGTAAGTTATCACAAACGCTTGATTGCAGTTGTTGCTGCTAAGGGTGGCCCAACCAGTTATTAGGTTTAGGGGGCAAACACTTTTTCACACAGGGCCATGTGGGTTTGAATTTTGTTTTCCCTTCATAAAAAAAAAAAAAAAACCTGCATGTTGTGTTTACTTGTGTTATATTTGATTAATATTTAAATTTGTTTGATGATCTGAAACATTAAAGTGTGACAAACATGCAAAAAAAAAAAAAAAAATCAGGAAGGGGCAAACAATTTTTCACACCACTGTATATATATATATATATATATATATATATATATATATAATATTTGTGAGTCATACATAAATGCAACAGGTCTGATTATAATGACAAAAAATAATGACATAGTTTATTATTACTTATTTGCAATTAATTGATTTTATTTAAAATCAAATTTTCTAAGTAAATGTATTCCAATTTTTAGAATGTAAATCTGTTTATTGTTTAAACATTTATTCACTTAATAAGTATGAACATTATATGGCTAAAGTGTTGCTATATGGTTGTTAGGGTGTTGCTATGTGGTTACTAGGCAGTTGCTAGGGTGTTCTGGATGCTGGATGGTTGCTAGGTGGTTGCTAGGGTATGCTGGGTGGTTGCTAGGTGGTTTCTAGGGTATTCTGGATGCTGGATGGTTGCTAGACGGTTGCTAGGGTGTTCTGGGTGGTTGCTAGGCAGTTGCTAGGGTTTTCTGGATGATGGGTGGTTGCTAGGCAGATGCTAGGGTGTTCTGGATGCTGAGTGGTTGCTAGGCAGTTGCTAGGGTGTTCTGGATAATGGGTGGTTGCTAGGCAGTTGCAAGGGTGTTCTGGATGCTGGATGGTTGCTAGGCAGTTGCTAGGGTGTTCAGGATGCTGGGTGGTTGCTAGGTGGCTGCTCAATTTTCTCAGTTAACAATGGAGAAAATTTGTCTGAGAAACTTTTAATGGCAAAATTACTGATTAATGAAATCTAAAGTTAATTTGTTTACATTTTAGATGCTGTTGATGTTGATAGTTTTCTCTCCAAATGTCTGAAAAAAACTTTATGTGTGCTGGAACTTTTCATAGGAATTACCTACAAAACCTAATGAGATCACATTGGGATTACAGATCGTGCAATACGAGGCTGCTTTCCAGCGGCAGAAAGAAAGTTTAATGAGTAAAATCTGCTCCGAATGGTGTTTCATAATTACAGCTTGTTCCCTAAAGGACCGGAGCGGCGCGAGACACACAGAACGAGAGAGAACATATGCTAACATCATTTTATGTCTCTTTAAGACAACCGAACAACACGGTCAGCAAAACCGCAGCCGAGCGTGTGGGATTAGTGCGTGTGAAATATAAGAGTCAAAACTAGAAAGTGCATCGTTGAATATGATGAATATGAAACTTTGCCAGCGCGCAAGAGTTTTAATTATCCGTTTTTACAGTGGGAGTTGTAGCATGTAAACATAAACTGAAAGAGCCTTAATAATATTAATGTAATCTGACATTATGCGTCAGAGAAACTAGCTGCGCAACCATAGTTATAATTTTGTCTTTGAACTTCCGTTTTTGCGGTAGCTCTGTATATTTCTACAGCATCGCTGTTTAAGATTAATTTGCTGGTGAAGTGGACTTAATTATTGTAGAGTTAACCTGAATCGTTAAGTTATCGTATTGTAATGTTCCAAGGATGTCATAAAAATTGTCAGTAGACCGAGAAGATATAAAAAACTAGCGGTTCATTCATAAATCCGGAAGATTTTACCTTCATGCTGCGGAAATACAATCCGAAAGACAGAAGACAACGAGCGCAGCGCTGAAAAGGGGCGGGGCTACACAACGTCTGTTAATTACGCACATCATAAACCCGTCTTTTTAGGTAAGCGCCAGATATGGGTGTCATGTCATAAAATATTTTTAAAACGACTAAATTTATATTTAACATAATCACAATTTAATAAAAACATGGTTATTCAAACTGTGAGTAAAAAGGCTTGCAGAAAGCGAGCAAAGAATATTTACATTATCAAAGATTATATCACTGACTTAAGTCTAGCGCGAGGTAAGCACTCTCAAAATAAGTCCCGTTATAACTACCTGATCTCATGACAAAAACATACCTCTGGGACTGGGACTTTTTCACAAGATGCGAAATACGTACCAATAAGTACATATCACTGCAGTTTCCAACAGAAATTAACACTAGAAGCGGTAAAACATTGAGCACTTGTAATTGTTTTCCTACACAGTTATGATTACAGCTCCATATGTTTCTCTTTCCAGATGTAACAAACTTAGGATGTGGAATCATTGGGTACAAATCCTATCAAAAACGACTTATGATGAAAGAGCTGAAAGATGAGAAAAACAAGCTAAAACTGCATGCTTGCGATTGCGTTTTTACGTCACATTCGCTTTTGTTCATACTATCGGGTAGGTTTAGGTGTAGTGCAGATGGTATGTTATTTTAAAACGTCACAGAGACTTATAGCGCCACTCAACGGACATTTCAAATCAGAACTGCAGTGACACCTACAAAACCAACGTCACATAAAACGTACCATATCTACGTTCATCTGTTCCATGGAAAAAGAAAGAGAACACTCTTTTAGTGCCACACAGTGGACATTTCACATTGAATATGTCACGAAATGTACATGGCGGTAGGTATTTCACGTCTTGCCCAAAAGTTCCCAGAGCTACATTTTTTATTATAAGACCAGGTTGCGTTGTAATCACTGGAACTGTTTCCACTGTATGAATGAGTATCTTACTTACTTTGTACGTATATCTGGATTTTGTTGTTTTGTTTGTTGTGATTCTCATTTGCTCTGACATGCACTGTGAGCTGTAAGGTCTTATATAGACAGGTGTGTGGCTTTCCTAATCAAGTCCAATCAGTATAATCAAACACAGCTGGACTCAAATGAAGGTGTAGAACCATCTCAAGGATGATCAGAAGAAATGGACTGCACCTGAGTTAAATATATGAGTGTCACAGCAAAGGGTCTGAATACTTAGGACCATGTGATATTTCAGTTTTTCTTTTTTAATAAATCTGCAAAAATGTCAACAATTCTGTGTTTTTCTGTCAATATGGGGTGCTGTGTGTACATTAATGAGGAAAAAAATGAACTTAAATGATTTTAGCAAATGGCTGCAATATATGCAATTTTATGATGAGAATTCGCGCGAGTGCAGGGTTCAGTCAGCAAGCGCTCACACTCAACAAAACTCTGGGGTTTCAGCGATGACTCATCTGAACGCTTCTGATTGGCCATTGTGTTCATAAGCTCAACAGAATCGCATGAGATTGGTTATAATGTGCATGCTTTAAAAATGCGTAAAAAGAAATATGTTGCAACATGAAATCTAAATTTTATGTTGCAATAGACTCTTTTCATTTCATTTTCATTTTATTGGCGACAGCCATAATAGAATTAGTTTAATTGTGCAGTTGCATTTTGTCCAATTTTGGTGGCTTTTTTTAACATTATGTTTCCAGCCCAAAACTTCCTAGTTTTTGGATGGAGAGCGTGTGTTGAAAGTGTGATGGTGTCTTCTGCTCCTGAGGGTTTATTCTGTGTGTGTTTAAGGTAAAAGAAAAATGCAGAAAGAACAGAATTTTGCTCCTTTGATATTTTGTCCTCGGCGGACTGAATCCCCATGATAATTTAGTGCTGAGACTGCAGTTACTGTACTATAAAACAAAGCTGCCACAGCACTTCTTAAATGTATAAAGCTAATAGTGAAGTAATAATGAATTGTAAAGTAATGCTAACGCAAACAGTACGTCATAAAGGGGGTCAGTCATATAAGGACACAGTTTTACGCAATGCTAGTTAGGGGTCTAAATATAGCCTATGCTTGGGCAACAATTTGATTTATAGAATCTGATAGAATTATAAAGAGAATTATATTGCATAATAAAAAAAAACTAGAATTATATTGCATAATAGAAAGAATTATAACTAAATGTGGGGTGCATCATGAAGAATGTGTTAATTGGTTAAATTCTATTTATTTTTATTTATTTTATTATGATTGATAATAATAATAATAATAATAATAATAATAAAATTATTATTATTATTATTATTATTATTACTATTAATAGGTAAATTAATTTTTTATTTTATTTAATTTTATTTTGAACAAGTTTGATAGTCCATCCAGTTTTTAAATTTTCTTTCATAAGAAATACACATAACATCTACATTACTGTTTTCAGCATATTTGGAAGATACTATTACATAAATATATACAATTATTATTATTAGCAACAACAATAACAATAATACAAAATGTAAAATGTCTTCCATATTTGGATCATTTTATCGTTTTTATTTTATTTTATTTTGAGCAAGTTGAATAGGGGTTTTTTTTCAGAAATATGCTAAACATCTACATTAGTGTTTTCAGCATATTTTTTGGAAAATAAAAAAACTGAAGTTACAATCAAACTTGTCCACACCCAGAGTAGTTTAGAGATATGGATTTGGTGTTTGTTTATTTATTTATATATTTAGTATGAATGGAATTATAATTTGAATAAGACATGAATGAAAATCACTGACAGAGTACACACTTCAAAAGTGTTTGCAAAAATTGCAGTCTGTCATGTTTGAGAAAATTTGACATTGCAACACATGCATTGGTTGATTGATGAGACTCTCAGACAGCCAGTTTGGCTGCTTGATTTCAGTCTATCACGGCTCTTTCCACACCCTCAGACAGTTTAAAGAAAGTCTGGGTTTTTCTTAAAGAGAGTCGTTATGTGTTTACGATGTTTTCCCTGCTTGACGCTCCTCTCGCACGCCTCAGCTTTAAGTATGCATGATGAAGCCAGAACCATGGTGGAGAGGAGGAAGACGGGATGAAGAGCGGATGAATAATTGATTGGCATTTGGCAGCCCAAGGCTCAGGCATGCTGTGCCGTTCTGTGGTGCATTGTGGGTAAACTCTCTGCGTGCTGTATCTCGGGCGTTTTGGGTTCTCCGTGGCGCCCAGATAAAGTTGCAAAACAACATGGAGCGTTTCCGGGTGTCTGGAGCTGCTGCTAAATGCTTGTATCGCTGTGAAAGCTGCTGCGGCCACATGACTCCGATTAGCTGCTTTATGGACTTAATTAAGATGTGATTCTTAAATGAAACAGCTCCAGTTTAATGGGAGATTTACAGAAGGATATGCTGAAAGCAAGAACACTCATACACACACTGAGGCTGTTTTTGTGTGATTAGTTAAATATCTGGAAGTGTTTCTGAAGGCTCTGTTATCAGTGAAGTGAAGATGAGTCTAATGCCTGCCGTTAGGGAAGCTGCAAGCTGTTACTATCTCTCTCTCTCTCTCTCTACAGAATATCATAGAGACTTGAGGATGGACTCTTCTGACTCAAGCCGACTAGAAACTGATCCAGACACCCTAGCAAACCTTCAGAAGATCCTATAGCACATGCAAAGAACCACCGAGAACACATTAGAAACTATATATCAATGCTCTGACAACCATCCATAGTGTAAAGCAATTTATTTAAATAATCTAAAGTATGTGTACATGTTTGTGTATAGAAAATACTTGCATATATAACATAACATAAATTATATATAATACAAAATCACAGCTCTTTTATCTATTATATAAAATAATTTGCATTTTATATATATATATATATATATATATATATATATATATATATATATATATATATACACACACAGTGGGTACGGAAAGTATTCAGACACCCTTAAATTTTTCACTCTTTGTTATATTGCAGCCATTTGCTAAAATCATTTAAGTTCATTTTTTTCCTCATTAATGTACACACAGCACCCCATATTGACAGAAAAACAAAGAATTGTTGACATTTTTGCAGATTTATTAAAAAAAGAAAAACTGAAATATCACATGGTCCTAAGTATTCAGACCCTTTGCTCAGTATTTAGTAGAAGCACCCATTTGATCTAATACAGCCATGAGTCTTTTTGGGAAAGATGCAACAAGTTTTTCACACCTGGATTTGGGGATCCTCTGCCATTCCTTCTTGCAGATCCTCTCCAGTTCTGTCAGGTTGGATGGTAAACGTTGGTGGACAGCCATTTTTAGGTCTCTCCAGAGATGCTCAATTGGGTTTAAGTCAGGGCTCTGGCTGGGTCATCCAAGAACAGTCACGGAGTTGTTGTGAAGCCACTCCTTCGTTATTTTAGCTGTGTGCTTAGGGTCATTGTCTTGTTGGAAGGTAAACCTTCGGCCCAGTCTGAGGTCCTGAGCACTCTGGAGAAGGTTTTCGTCCAGGATATCCCTGTACTTGGCCGCATTCATCTTTCCCTCGATTGCAACCAGTCGTCCTGTCCCTGCAGCTGAAAAACACCCCCACAGCATGATGCTGCCACCACCATGCTTCGCTGTTGGGACTGTATTGGACAGGTGATGAGCAATGCCTGGTTTTCTCCACACATACCGCTTAGAATTAAGGCCAAAAAGTTCTATCTTGGTCTCATCAGACCAAAGAATCTTATTTCTCACCATCTTGGAGTCCTTCATGTGGGCTTTCATGTGTCTTGCACTTAGGAGAGGCTTCCGTCGGGCCACTCTGCCATAAAGCCCCGACTGGTGGAGGGCTGCAGTGATGGTTGACTTTCTACAACTTTCTCCCATCTCCCGACTGCATCTCTGGAGCTCAGCCACAGTGATCTTTGGGTTCTTCTTTACCTCTCTCACCAAGGCTCTTCTCCCCCGATAGCTCAGTTTGGCCGGACGGCCAGCTCTAGGAAGGGTTCTGGTCGTCCCAAACGTCTTCCATTTAAGGATTATGGATGCCACTGTGCTCTTAGGAACCTTAAGTGCAGCAGAAATTTTTTTGTAACCTTGGCCAGATCTGTGCCTTGCCACAATTCTGTCTCTGAGCTCTTCAGGCAGTTCCTTTGACCTCATGATTCTCATTTGCTCTGACATGCACTGTGAGCTGTAAGGTCTTATATAGACAGGTGTGTGGCTTTCCTAATCAAGTCCAATCAGTATAATCAAACACAGCTGGACTCAAATGAAGGTGTAGAACCATCTCAAGGATGATCAGAAGAAATGGACAGCACCTGAGTTAAATATATGAGTGTCACAGCAAAGGGTCTGAATACTTAGGACCATGTGATATTTCAGTTTTTCTTTTTTAATAAATCTGCAAAAATGTCAACAATTCTGTGTTTTTCTGTCAATATGGGGTGCTGTGTGCTGCAATATAACAAAGAGCGAAAAATTTAAGGGGGTCTGAATACTTTCCGTACCCACTGTATATATATATATATATATATATATATATATATATATATATTTAAGAATAATATAATAAAAACTATTTATAATAATATAAAATATACAAATTATACAACCAATAATAATTATTCATCATAAAAATTTAGATAATAAAAATATTTAAAAAAAATCAAATTAAAAATATCAGTAACATACATATAATATGTAGTAATAATAATATAAGTAATTTATTTACTTTATTAAATCAATAATTTTTGTAATGTGTTGTTTTTAAGTTATTTATTCTTTTAATTCCTCTTAAGGAATTTAGTTTCTTTCTTCTGAGGTTTGACAAGAGCTTTAGGTCTTATGAGGCTGTTAAGAAAATGACACTTAAATTTTTTTTTTTGTAACGTTTTAGTCTGAGTGTATCATCTAATACCCTTTCTCTCTCCCCCTCACACACACACACACACACACACACACAGTGTTTATAATGAGAAGAATCACGTCTCTTCTTAATGGGTTATTTTTCTTTGTGCTGGGATGAAAATGCCAAATGCCAGTCAGAGGAGAACTCCTGCCAACATCCAAAGGGTGAGTGTAAGTGTGTGTGTGTGTGTGTGTGTGTGTGTTGTTCATGTGCTTCAGGCTGTTTAATGCAGGACACACATCCAAGATATTCACACACTTCAGGTCAAGAGTGCAAGTTTCAGTTGTAATTTATTTCTGCAGCATTCCATCATTTACCACTGAACATGCATTTATTCAAAAATCCATTCAAATATAATCCTTTTCTCTGCAATTTTCATTAAGGTTTTAGAAGAAAAAAAAACAAAAAAACAATGTGTGTGTATATATATATATAGGCCTAAAATTAAGCTGTATTTGTATTGCATATAAAAATTCTATCCATTTGGATTACAAAGTTTTAACATAAACAAATCAACTTAACGTGATGCATGTTTATCAGTTCAGATACATTAATCTTAAATTAAGCCTAAATATTTTCTCAGTGTGTTGTGCGTCTGTTGATTTCCTTGCCTTCAGCTGCAATATTTTAATTATGGAAGCGATGACAATCTCCAAACGTTCACAGACACGGCTCTAATAGACATGACATGAAAATTATGTGATGAATATGCAAACGCTGCGTTTATAGCTGAGCCTGTTTTCATTATTGCAGGGTGTGAAAATACACAAACACACACAGCGATGCCAGACACACAATGTGTGTGTGTGTGTGTGTTTGTTTATTAATGAAATGCACTTCTGAGAAATTCAGAGCCTTTAATCATCTCTCTGTGTCAGTCGTGCTGAATTATTGTAGTAATATGATTTTGTGTAAGTGTGAGAGGTCAATATGTTGCACATTGTAAAGGTCTGTGCTGAAAATGACTAACTATTTCTTTTGCTTGAGAGGTCAAACGACAGAGTCAAACAAATGATCAGACATCAGTATATACAGTGCTCTCCAGAAGTATTGGAACAGTAAAGACAAAATTGCTTTCTCTGCTGTGGAGTCAAGACATTTGCAAATATGATTAAAAGATGAATATGAGACAAAACTACAGAATGTCACATTTTATTATTAGGTCTTTTGACACATACATGTTTTACCAAATAAAAAAGACAGCACTTTTAGAGTTCATCCCACTATTTGATGTGAGCATAAGTATTGGAACAGTTGAATTTAAGGCAGATGTAAAAGATTAAAAGCTAATATGCTTTGATTGGCCAACTATCCAGTGCGTTGTGATTTGCCGAATACCTCAAGCGTGAGACGGAAATGTTACGCCCCTTACCGTATTGTGATGCTGTGTCCCAGCCCAATGACACAAAAACAATAAAACCCATTACAAACGAGGCATTTGTTGCATCCAGTGGGGACATAATTACTGATTATAATGACTTATGCTGTCTTGTTGCATCGCGCCGCGTAAACAATACCATGTCTGCATTTGTGATCGGAGAAACGACAAACAACATGGAGTACTCTACACAGCTCTAAACTCGCGTTTGAATAGTCAGTGGCAAATTCTTTAAATATGAAAACATACTTACAGGCTGTGAGTCAGAAGCACCAGACTGTCCTTGCAAAGTTGGAATTGCCCCACTTTATAGAAACAGTCTTTGAGCACAGCTGGCAGCTACTCCCAGGTTCAGGAAACAGTCCTCCGTAAAATGCGATGCACACACTCGAATATTTGGGTTGAACTGTTCTGGAACAGTGTTGTAAACACAACTTAACCATTGATTTCTAGTTTTGTCCTCTTTTGGAAGCCCAAACAAAGTAGTTTCGCTTTCTCAACGAAACACAGCGTCTTCAGGACTTGGCGCCGGCGGCAGCAACAACACTACAGCGAGAATAAAAGTCCCCCCTTCTTTCATTGCATATACATTTGGGCGGTGATTTGCAAATCTCCCCACACCATGACGTGGGATGAAGTCAAGTAGTGTCGAAAGAGACGAGTTTTCAACTGTTGCTTGAAAATTGTCAGGAAATCAGCATTCCGGATAAGTTTGGGAAGATCGTTCCACCAGCCAGGAACAGTGAACGAGAATGTTCTGGAGAGGGATTTTGAGCCTCTCTGTGACGGTACCACGAGGTGTCGCTCACTAGCGGATCTCAGACTTCTGGAGGGGGTGTAGATTCCTAATAGTGAGTGGAAGTAGGCGGGTGCTGAGCCTGTGGCTGTTCTATGTGCAAGCATCAATGTCTTGAACTTGATGCGAGCGGCAACCGGTAACCAGCGCAAGGAGATAAAGAGAGGTGTAACATGGGTTCTTTTAGGCTCGTTGAAGACCAGTCGTGCCGCTGCATTCTGAATCATTTGTATAGGTTTGATTGTGCTTGATGGAAGGCCAGCCAGAAGAGCATGGCAATAGTCCAGCCTAAAAATGACAAGGGCCTGGACAAGAAGTTGTGCAGCATGCTCTGTTAGAAAGGGCCTGATCTTTCTGATGTTGTGTAATGCAAACCTGCAAGATCGAGCAGTCTTTGCAATGTGGTCTTTGAAGTTCACCTGGTCATCAAAGATTACACCAAGATTTCTGACCGAAGTTGATGGGGTAATTGTAGAATAACCTAGCAGGATGGTGAAATCATGCTGTAGAGCTGGAGCTGTAGAGTTTTGAGACTTTAGTCTTTGCAACTTCAGGGATCTTATCTATGCACAAACAGCTTGTAACACTCCAAAGAGAAAGGAAAACTTGAAATCGCATCATATGACCCCTTTAATTGTTAGTTAATGTTAATGCAGTTAACTAATGGAACTTTGTTGTAAAAAGTTATTTTTTATTAATGTTGTGCATTTATGATGTGAATAATTACAGTCAGCCATGATAAATGATGACTAAAACAGCGTTTATTAGGCTACTAATACAGCATGACTGGAGACTTCAGTAGATTTGTCAAAATTAAAGTGTTAATGTGTGTCCTTTATATGAACTGTCACATAAGGAAACGTAACTAAAGCAGCAACCGCGCCAGCATTCACACTCTCTGAGGTGTGTGTGTGTGTGAAGGAAGCCCACAGGCGTCTTTATCCTGCTCAGATCTGACCAGGCCGGGCTGCAGCTGGGTAGTTCTGGCCCTGAATACTCTCACACACACACACACAGAGCCGGAAAGGGCCCAGGCTATACACACGCTGCCAGTCGACACAGCTGAGCGGAAGATAAGATACGCGTGTCTCTCTCTGTCTGTCTGTCTGTCTGTCATTCTCTAGATATATTAAAAGTGAACACGAGTTTTATAATATAATATAATATAATATAATATAATATAATATAATATAATATAATATAATATAATATAATATAATATAATATAATATATATTTATTTACTTATTTTATAATAATAATAATTTTGTTAATTTATTAGATATTTATAATTAATTTAAATGAATTTAGACGTTTAATATATGACCTAAATTATTATTAATTATTATTATTATTATTATTATTATTATTAAAAAGTAAATAATAATAATAATAATAATAATAATAATAATAATTATTATTATGTTTTGGGAATATTTTATGTTTTTATCCACATTTCATTATTGCACACTTTGTCTGCACATAGTTTTTCATTTAACTTTAAAGTCAGTTCAATATTTAGTCAAGTTTAGTGTCAGTTAGTTGGATTTTTTATTTTTTTGAAAGAAGTCTCTTCTGTTTACTAAGATTGCATTTATTTGATCAAAAATACAATAAAAATAGTGAAATATTATTGCAAAAACAAAACAGCTGTTTTGTATGTGAATATCTGTTAAAATGTCATTTATTTCTGTGATCAAACCTGAATTTTCAGCATCATTACTCCAGTCGTCAGTGTCACATTATCCTTCAGAAATCATTCTAATATGCTGATTTGCTGCTCAAGAAACATTTCTGATTATTATCAGTGTTGAAAACAGTTGTGCTGCCCAATATTTTTGTGGAAACTGTGATATATTTTATTTTTCAGGATTCTTTGATGAATAGAAAGTTCAGAAGAACAGCGTTTATTTGAAACATTGAAACATTTGTAACATTTATAAATGTCTTTACTGTCACTTTTGATCAATTTGTACGTCCACTGTGGTTTAAAGAACTGCTCATTTCATATTTCCAAATAGCCATCTAGAGCACTAGTTAACTAGTTATCTGTTTTTCTCGTCAGTGTTTAGCTCATGCACTGTAAATATCTAATTGCGTGCAGCATCACCAGACTGTGCTGTTTCTGCAAATGTTCGCACAGCTGAGATGATGCATGAGAAACGAAAACGCTTCATATGCAGAACCAACATGTTCACTAGTGTCACAACTAATCAACGAGCTTAACCTAATGTGTGCAAAAATGACGTCTGGAATAATATTTGGAGAAAATATGGACTTAGAGATTCTCAGCACATGAATTACATTTACATTTACATTTAGTCATTTTGCAGACGCTTTTATCCAAAGGGACTTACAATTGGGGAATACATAAAGCGATTCATCTTAAAGAGGCAACAGACAGAGAAAGTGCTCGTAATACCACGTTTCAGGCATTGTTCAAATAAGTACAAGCTAGAAAGGGAAGGAATAAATAAAGACAAAGACAAACGTGTTTTTTTTTTTTTGTTTGTTTTTTTTAAATAAGTAAGAGAATTACTTATGCAAAGCAGCAAAATGCTTTTTATGCAAATCTGTTTGGTGATAATTTACCCTTCATATATATATGAAGGGTAAATTATTTATATATATATATATATAAATAATGAAAGTGTGAAAGTTTGTGAAAGTGTGTGTGAGTGTGCATGTGTGTATGTGTGTGAATATGTGTGTGTGTGTGTGTGTGTGTGTGTGAGTGTGTGTGGCCACCTGACGAACGTTCCCTCTTGTATTGTTTGACATCCTCAGCCTGCTGTTCATGATCACCCAGAGCGCCTGCAGTCGCTCGCTCACTGAAGAATAACGCTATTTTAAGACACAACACACACAGCTTAAGGCCTTTTTGTCTCATTCTATTTGTCCCATTCAGGAGTGTGTGTGGGTTAACAATCAGGGAACTCACACTTCATGAGTACACTGTGTTTGTATGTTTGTTGATGTGTTTAAAGGGATTGTTCAGCCAGAAATAATCACTCTGTCGTCATTTACTGTCCTTCATCCCAGTGCCAATCCTAGACTCCTGGGGGCCCTACGCAAAACTGTGTCGCCGGCGGGGGGTGGGGTTTCGGATGAAAGCATGGATGAAACGCATTTGTCCGCGTTTCACTCCATCTCGAATCACGCTCACGGAAAGCGCTCGAGAAACAGTATCTCTTCCGTGGCTCGGTACACTTTTAACTTTCAACTACATTTTTTTTAGTCTCAAGCAAGAGACTGCACGACATTCACGATTTGACTGATTTTTATGTAGAGAGGGTAACAGTGCACCGCATTAAAAAAAAAAAAGATTCATGTTTTCATAACCGCTGGCCAAATTCAAAGACGCAGCTAAAATTAAAACATCTTTGAGAGCAAGCCCTGGTGTTTCAGGGGCCCTACGCAGCTTGCTTATTCTGCGTATAGGGAGGATCGGCTCTGTTCATGTCGATCCAATTGTCTTTCTTCTGTGAAACACAAAAGGAGTTTCATATTCTGTAGCTCTCAAATATTATGCACGTTAACCAGTAATAAAACCACAAGCTGTCATCTTACCTGGAAGACATCACTATATTTTTTTACACACACACACACACACACACACACACACACACACACACACACACACACACACACACACACACACACATATAGTATATATAAAAGAGTATTTTTATACATTACATTTTGTATTAATATTTATTTATATAATGTTTATCAATTAATAATTTATTACATTAATAATTATTATTTATATATTTTAATTGTTTAATTTGCCTTATTTTTTAATTTCCTAATTTAATGTGTGTGTGTGTGTGTGTGTGTGTGTGTGCGCGTGCGCGCATAAATTAATTCTATACAGTATTATAAATAATATATAAAGTATATAAATTAGTTTTATGCAGTATATATTTGACCAAAACAAGCCATATTAGGTAATAATAAATAATACATTTAAATTAATATTTAATTAAATCTTTATTTAATAATTGGTTCATTTATTAAAATGAATAATTATTATTTATATTTTTTATTAATGTTTAATTAATTTGCCTTAAATTGATTCATATCACAATTTTTTTATTTGCATTTTTATTTTTTTTATTTTTTAATTTTATATATATACACTAAAAAAAATTTGGTGTAGAAAGAAATTTCACTTAAAATTGCTAGTAGATTTCAGAAGTAATTACAATGAAACAGCAAGTAACATGCCAAATTTTTAAGTAGAAAATATTAGTTTCTTGTAAAATGTGCTACAATAATCTTTGTATTTACAACTTTAAAAAATGTGTGTTGCAATTAATTCTAAAACATTTTAATTGATAAATTGTAATTATTGTTTGATTTATAATTTAGTTATAATTATATTTAATATATATTTAATATATTTAATATTTTAATTGAATTACATTTTTAATTAATTTGCCTAATTTTGAAACAACCTTCATGTCAAGAATACTTTTTTATATATTATGGTTTGGAACAACATGAGGGTGAGTAAATGATGACAGAATTATTATGAAGTGTTGAACTGTCGCTTTAAGTCCTCCACACTGTTCTAATAACTTTATTAGGCGTGTTTCATAAATCATTGCTGAATTAAAATCAGCCTGTATGAACGCAGCAGAAATGGAAGGACACATTTAGGGAACATTAAGCAATGTTTAGCAGGCATGACGTCCTCACAAGAGGATATAACGGATGGAGACACTCCACACACACACACACACAAACACACACTCTCTCTCTCTCTCTCTCTCTCTCTCTCTCTTACACTGACGTGTGTGTGTTGTTTTGGCAGGTGTGTGTGAGACGGATGGAGCTGAAGAAAATCATCACACAAATGGAACTTCTGAGGAAATTTCAGGTGCTATTTGGACCCAAAAACACAAGAAACACCTTTTCAAAGTATTTTTGTCTTCTAATATATTGCATTAGTGGGTGAATCTCACAAAAACATGTCCGGGTCGTATTTCACCCCCAAAATCAAAGGAAAAAGTATAAGTAATATGTTGGATATGGAAAATCAAGTCTATTTTTTGGATCATTAACATTTTTTTGCATTGCAACATTCTTTTCATGACAATTAAACACATTACCTGCAATTTCCCATTACTGTAATGTGTCCTGATGGCGTGCTTTTAATGTTTTTTTCTCAATAGATTCTTATTCGTTTAATACATGTTTTACTGGGGTGGAAAACAAATCTTTTTCAATTCTCACTTGTTTCTCCTAGACAGAAATGAAATTAAATAGAGAGCAATGGAGACAAAGATTGTTTTTATTTTTTTATTTAAGGTTGTTTTGTAAAAAGACTCCAGTAATATCTCATTCGTCTCATTTAGGGTTTCAAAAAAACTGAAACCGATGTCTGGAAAAGGGTTGTTAAATAAAACTAAAACTATGACTGTTAAAAGAAAAAAGAAAGAAATTGTTACGAATCCGGTCCGTGGCCTTCTGTCCGATTGCCACCAGAGGTCGCTCTTCTATTATATTGTCTCTCACACGTCACAGACTGTTACATGTCACTCTGGTCTACAGTTCCCATCATCCATTGCACTGATTACACACACAGCTGTAACCAATCAGACAGGCTTTGTAAGCCTTGGACTTCCTCGTTCTGATCGCCGAGTATTGTTTAGCGTTTATCACTGTTTAGTTGATAGCTACTTTACGGAGCCTGCCCTGTCTTTCCCAGTTTAGTCATAGTCTTGTCTTGCCTGTTTTCCTGTGTTCTGATTCTCGCCTGTGTATTTTGGATTACCCCTTTCGTCTTGCCGTTCGGACTCTGTTTGCCCCTGCCTGGATTATTGCTGTGTACCTGGATTATCTCTCTTTGCCTTGCCCAGGTGGATATTGTTTGCCGTAGTTCGACCCACGCCTGTTTACTGGACTGCTCTTGTGTTTTGCCCGTGCCATACCTGTTTGCTGTTGTTCGACCCTACCTGTGTTTTTGACCACGTCTTTTAATAAAGAGCTTGCATATGGATCCGCACGCCTCACGTCTCGTCGGCTCCGTTACAGAAATAATATAAACATTTACTGAAATAAATAAAATAAAAAAACTTAATATTATAAATTATATTTTATATTTTATATTATAAAATATTTTGTAAAGTATAACTGTATTTTTTCATGTTTTTTTACTTGAATTATCATTAACTTAAATTATAGTTATTAGAGTTAACTAAAATTAAAACTATAAAAGATATATTACTCGAAATAAAATAAACATTAACTAAAATAAATTAAAATATAAAAAAGCTAGTTGCCAAAGCAACATTTCTCATTTTTGTTTAGTTTAAAATAATTAAAATTACAAAACTAAAACTATACAGACATATTTAAAAAAACAACAACAAAATTACTACAACTTTAACTAAAATTTATATATATATATATATATATATATATATATATATATACTTTCTAAAAAAAAAAAAAAATCTATTTAGATTGTTAGATGCTGTACTCCTGCAGTGTTTTTACATAGTCTGAGCCAAGTCAAAACAGAAATCAGAAAAACAACACTCCAAATGTGATTTTCTTCTTCAGAGTTCCCAGAATGCTGTTCTGAGCCATAATCAAACACAAACAATCTTCATAACTCAGTCAACCAAACACACAGAGACAAAATACCACCCTTTGGTCTGCATGAATAATTAATAACACTTGTTTTCACACATCAGGAGATGGAGTCATCTGATTGACTGACGAGGGGAACAGTCACAAGCAGGACTTAAACGGTCTCACGAATATGTTCCTGCTCTTTCATCACTATTTAGATATCTTGTATTTTGTAAAATTATTATAGTTTCTAAAAAATCTAGACACAAATGAGAGAATTGTAAAGAGCTTTTAAAAATTGGTGAGAATGTTATTTTTGTATCATTGAGATACTATTATAGTTTTTGCTATATTTTGAACTAGATTTTGTTTATATTTTCTGTTTTATTTTAATTTAAGTAAAAGTTTTAGTAATTTTGATGTGTTTTTGTATTTTAATAATAGTTTCTGTTTTTATATATGTCTTTATAGCTTTTTATAAATTTATTTTATTTTTTGTTTCGTTTTAGTTATTTTTGTAAAGTTTACTTGGCAACTGGCTGAAATAAAATGTTTTTTATCTTTTATTTTATTTTAGTTAATGTTTATTTTAACTAAACAAAATGTTTTTCTTTTATGGTTTTGATTTTTATTCAGTAATAATTAATTTATTAAACATAATTTTAGTTTTAGTTAACAATAATAACCCTGGTGAGAAATGTTCATATTTATATATTCATATTTCTTTTGAAAATCTATTTGTGCTCTTTAAAGTCTCTTTACTGTTAAGAAAAAAATAGAGATATTAATGGATTTTAATTAAGTTTGATCCACCTTAAATGCAAATATTATCAACTTAATGCACCAAGCAGTCTTATTTTAGTATGATTTATATTTTATTAAAGTTTTTGCTAATATTTTTAATTTGATTTTATTTTGAATTTTTATATTTGAATTTGATTGTATATTTTCTGATTTCCTTTTAATTTTTCATGAGTGAGTGTGGAGTGGGTGGTTTGGTCTGATCATGTACTATATGTTATTATTCTCACAGGAATGCTTACAGCTGATGTTCACTTACATGAAACACCACCAGACAGATATATATCTGACAGAGAGGCTGCTGGGATACTAATGGAGGCCCAGAGGAGCATCTCACTGCCGTCTTACAGCTCAGCGTTCCCCACACAGTCTCAGATGTTTGTCCTGAAATTCCTTTGGAGAAATGAAAACAGAAACAAATGAGACAGTTTGATTAAAGAGCTGCTGTGTAAAATGGATAGCAGCTCAAAGCATTTGATGAGAAAAGCTTGAGTTCATATTGAGATCTCAGACTGTTTATTCCAAACAGTGCTGGGTAGTAACTGATTACATGTAATGTAATTGTATGTAATCAGATTTCCAAAAAAAAAAAAAAAAAAAAATCAGTACATGAAATCCATTCAAAACTTCCAAAAATTAAGTTCTTGGAATCCGTTTCAAAAATTCTAAAAGTTAAGCACTTCTAATCCATTCCAAAATTCCAAAAATTAAACACTTGTAATCCATTTAAAAAAATCAAAAAATTATGCACTTGTAATCTATTCCAAAAATGATGAAAATTCCAACAATTGTACACTCGTAATCTATTCCAAAAATTCCAAAAATTAAACACTCGTAATCCACTCCAAAAATTCCAGAAATTAAACACTTGTAATCTATTCCAAGAATGATGAAAATCCCAACAATTGTACGCTCTTAATCTATTCCAAAAATTCCAAACATTAAACACTTGTAACCCACTCCAAAAATGTTAAATGATTAAACACTTGTAATTCACTCCAAAAATTCCAAAAATTGAACACTTGCAATCATTCCAAAAATTACAAAAATTAATCACTTGTAATCCACTCCAAGAATTCCAAAAATTAATCACTTGTAACCCACTCCAAAAATGTAAAAAAAAAAAAAAAAAAAAAATTAATTAATCACTTGTAATCCACTCCAAAAATGTTAAAAAAAAATGAAACACTTGTAATTCACTCCAAAAATTCCAAAAATTAAACACTTGTAACCCACTCCAATTAAACACTTGTAATTCACTCCAAAAATTACAAAAATTAAACACTTGTAATCATTCCAGAAATTACAAAAATTAAACATTTGTAATCCACCCCAAAAATTACAAAAATTAAACACTTGTAATTCATTCCAAGAATTCAGAAAACTTGTAATTAGATTATATTACATTTAAAAATATTTGTAATCAGACTACAGTTTCTTTTTTATTGATTACATGATTACTTATTATTCACACAATAGCAATAAATTATTCATCATTTATTGATTTTCTGTAATTCTTCTTTCATATTTTAAATGTTCCTTTCTAAAGTCACATTATTTCTTATTTACATGTAATGCAGGGATTCTCCCCAAAATATTTTTGTCAGTAAAAGCTCTTTCATTTAATATATTTACTTTAAAGACATTTAAGGTTTGCATTTAAGGTTGGCTTTCCTGTAGCTCAAATAGTAGAGCATGGCGGTAGCAACGCCAAGATCATGGATTCGATTCCCAGGGAAAGCAAGAGCTGAGAGCTGATAGAAATGTATAAACTGTAACTTGAACGCAATGTAAGTCGCTTTGGATAAAAGCGTCTGCTAAATGCATAAATGTAAATGTAAGGTAGTAAGTTATTATAATAATTAAGTAACACAGTTGCATATTCACAGTTCCCTGACGTTGGTTAATGGTCACATGTGTTATTTTAAAATGATTTATTTTAATTTTACATTTTTCTGATTTAATTGATTAAAACTGATTAATTAAACTGACACACCTCCTGCAGTTCCTTTATGAAGCCCAGTTTGGAAAACCTTGAAATAATGTTTAATACATTTTATGTTTTTAATGCCAATGAATGGAATACATTTACTGTATCTTTGTGTTTTTATAGCAATATGATACAAGATTATCCTGTTTAAATCAATGTGATATTCACATCAAAGTGAAAAAGTAATTTAAAAGTAGTCAAACGTGTAATGTAATGGATTACATTACTAAACTACAATTTTTGTCATGTAATCTGGAATCAGTAACGGATTACAATTTGTTAGTAATGTACCCAGCACTGCACATAAACATAGAAATGAGAATCTCATATGTTATTTCTTTTTCCTATAGATGAGCAGTGACTGAATACTTCAGTAGCCCAGTTCATTTCTGTGGACAGAGAGTTGAGCGGTCAGTCTCTCTCTCACACACACACAAGTGCATATGCAAACAGCAACCTTCACTTATGCAGTAATTATATATTAATGCATGAAGTTGCGTTACTAAAGAGAGTCTCTCAGCTCTAATGCAGTATATATGTTCCGTCTCTTGCAGGTTTTTGTATTTTTCATCAAACGCTCAACTCGGCGAGCAGCTGAAAGTCTTTCCAGCCCTGAAATCTCGCAGTGAGTCCCTGCTGTCGCGCTTCTAAAGTTGCTTAGTAACTGAGGAAGTGAAGCTTTCGTACGACTTCTGACTGTGAGCATATGCTGTGTGTGCACGCACACACACACACACACACACACACTCAATCACACACGCTCACTCACACATTCTTGGGAGAAAGTGTGTGTTGATAGTCTTAATTATCCTACTGATTGTAGTAATTAATGAGTTAGACTTAGAGTGGAGACAGACATTAATAAAGCATTCAAACAATCAATCAAATCATTATGTGTGTGCAATATGAGACGTGTCATAAATCAGTATGAAATTATTCAGTAAAACTTTGAATAGTCTGTATATATATGGGCTGTATTAATCTAGTGAATGCGTCAATTTATTTTTAAAAGAAATGTATACTTTTATTTGTCAAGGATGCATCAAACATCACAGTAAAGACATTAATAATGTTGCAAAAGATTTCTATTTCAGATAAATGCTGTTCTTTTGAACTTTCTATTGATCAGAGTATCCTCAAAAATAAAATATATAACATTTTCCACAAAAATATTAACTGTTTTCAACATTGATATTAATCAGAAATGTTTCTTGAGCAGCAAATCAGCATATTAGAATAATTTCTGAAGATCATGTGACACTGAAGACTGACGTAATGATGCTGAAAATTCAGATTTGATCACAGAAATAAATTATATTTTAACATATATTCACATAGAAAACAGAAATTTTGAATTGTAATAATATTTCATAATATTACTGATTTTACTGGATTTTTTTATCAAATAAATGCTGCCCTGGTGAGCAGAAGAGTCGTCTTTCAAAAACATTAAATATCATACCTACCCTAAATCTTTGAACGATAGTACTTGTACTCAAGCATATAGTTAAGTATACAGTAAGTACTGATTTAAAGTATATATTGTATTACAGTGCATATGAGTAGGTATATACTATAACTGTGATTACAATTATTTTTGAGAACATACGCTTCATTATGTGCATTATAATGCACATAATACATATTCAGTCTATATAGAGAATGGTACTAGTTATTCCTGGTGACATCATCTGACAACACTTGTCTAGGTTGACTCTGCTGGTTACCATGACGATTAAGCAAAGAAACTTTTTAGTTCCTTAACTACAAATTTGCTGTCACGACTTTCGTCCCTAACAACAGTAACATGCACAACCACGCAGTCACGAATCAACCCTAAACCAACCTCTAAATGAAGTTTCTTATACATGTTCTGTAAATGAGACTTAAATGATTTGTGGCTTAAAATAGCTGATATTTTCCTCCTTGTCTCATCTCTCTCAAGAACACGCTGAAGTTTTAGTCACTGTTGGTTTAAAGTGAACAGATTTACTCCTCACATGAAGCTCCACTCCAGCTGATTGACTTGATTGGCTGATAGACTAGCTGCTAAACTGACTCGATAGCGCACACACAAATATCAGGAGAAGTCCATTTTAATCAGTTGTAACTGTTTTCTATTGATTTTGAATCTCAGTACTTAATGAAATCTATTTACTATCAACATCTTCATCAACTTAGTCCACCGTCTTTAATGGATTTTTGTTTTCACTGAGCATATAGTAGTAATGCATTCTAGGATTATCTTTTCTGCGAAGGACATGATTCTGCTTGATCTGTTGCCTGAGTTTCAGCGAACATATTCAATACGAATTGCTGGTGGTATGAATTTTACTTACAAATGAGCATATGTAAATATGTATTTAAACAGTGAAGACCATGTGAGATAGTCAAGTTGTACTTTTATTTTATTTTTACTTTTTTTGTAAAGACAGTGGAGAGCATGCGAGATGCTGTAGTGGAGTATCGTGATATATCAGTATAAAATCGGTATACATATATATACAGGTATATGTACTATGTGTGTGTGTGTGTGTGTGTGTGTGTGTGTGTGTGTATATATATGTATATAAAATACAAAGATATATATACCGATTTTATACTATGTACACACAAACACACACACATACATATGAAATTTATTTATTTTTATTTTATAGTCAAGTATCGGTAATATACGTTACATAAAAATTTTATATATATAAAATAGATTTTTATTTGATTATTTATTATTTCTTTATAAAGATCATGTGAGACCGTGTGAGAAGCTGTAGTCAAATATTGGTAATATACCGATATATAATCGGTAAATATATGTATTTGTATTATATATGTAATTAATGTTTAGTGTAATTAGTGTAGTTTTATTGTTTCTTTGTAAAAAACATGCGAGACATCCTGTGAGAAGTCAAATATCAGTAATATAACAACATGTAATCTGTAATTTACAATCTCTAATTTTATATATATATATATATATATATAAAGTAAATTTTTGTTTTGATTATTTATTATTTCTTTGTAAAGAGCATGTGTATATATATAAGCTGTGAAGTCAAATATCGGTAAGATACAATATGTAATTATATATATATATATATATATATATATATATATATATATATATATATATATATATATATATATATATATTCATTATATTTGTAAATACAGTGAAGAGCATGTGATGTGCCTTGAGAGATGCCGTAGTCGAATATCAGTAAGCCGATGGAGAAATGAATGTGACTGTGAGTGATTTCACTATTTCAGAGATGTAATAAAACTTGTCTGCTTGTGTTGCTTAGGTAGGCAGCTCTCTAGGGTTCGTAACACAGCCGCTTTCTTTGACTTCTCGCTCGTTTATATGAAAGTGTGTCGTGCCCCGTCACCCTGTCGGTGAGGAATTAACACGAGCCGCTCTCTATTCCTCGAGATTGCGATCAGTACGGTTCGTTTTGTCCTTTCATCTTCGGAGAGAGAGGAGATCTTGTCGGGCAGATGTCGAGCCATGGCTGTAAGTGAAAGCGTGTGTGATACGAGCTGGTTTGCATTCGAGCCCAGAATGTGACGGGAACATCCCACTGGAGTTTGTTTACAAGAGGAATTGAAGCTGAAGGGTCAAGGCAGAATCGTGCCGCATATGTAGGTGAAGTAAATGTCAGTGAAAACATGAGCCGTATGAGTGCATCCAAATGTCTCTGTAAAAACAGTAAACCCTACTTTATCGTTCCAGCTTCATATAGAGACAGAAAGTGCAGAAAACTTTTTTCCCAGCAGGGTTAAGGAGGGTCGTGACCCTGAGACCATCACACTCTCACTCGCCGCACATGTGCCAATGGGCTTTTAGCACATTTGTTAGAGTAGATGTGTGTGTTCATTTACACAAACATTCATGCTGCAGAAATAGACCAATACATAGGGCCCTATGATTTCCGCAATGCGGAAAACACGGATGGAAACGCAGAATCCATTCATAAAAATGGAATTTACTGGATAATGTGGAATGTCACAGAATTTGCCAAATTTTGGATGAATACTTCAAAAGTAAGTCAGTACACTTAAATCAAAATGCGATATGGACTAGTGTCTGTGATTATTAAGCCACAAAAATGCCATTTAAATATGAATCCTGCATGTTCTGCGTGTCTATGAATAACACAGATGCACAGTTTCATTTACTACACACATACTGAAGTGCACATGACGCTCACAGTGATTTCAGCCTCTGCCACCTCAATATATGAGTACATGAACACATGAACATAATCTCTGAAATTGCTCTGAGAGTCACTTCATGAGTATTTTACTGTTTCTTTTGAAAAAAACTGCTGTCATATCATATACAAACAGAAACAAAAGATCTTCACAGCAACCCATCAAAAGAAAATTTCGGTTTAACTTGTGAAATTGTGACAGAAATATTACTTAATGTAATGATACTACTACTACTAATAATAAAATTATTATTAAAACATTTTTTTAAAAGAATATTTACCAGAAAAATTATTTACCAGAATTTATTTAGCAGAAAAATGTTAATACACAACACAGTATTTCTGGGGGAAAAAAAAAAAGAAAAATAAATAAAATAATAATTTATTATGTTTTAGAAATTATTATATTATTAGAGATGCTCTTTTGCTTATTAATATTTAAATGAGACCATTAAAATGGAATCCAGAAAATTAATGGAAAACAGATTTTGGTAAAAATAAAACTGAATATTTTATAGCGCCTTAAAATGTAAATTCTGTTAAACGTTTAATAAATTGCTGTTAAATTGTATACGTTTCATGGTTTCAATTCATTTTATATGCTCTTTGATGAATAGCAGTGTTGCTTTGCAAGTTTTAGATGTTTTTACTGGAATTCCAGTCAAAAAAAGAATAATCATCAGTGAAATCATCAGTTATTTTCTCACTGTTGAAACCTGCACACACGTGCACAAGACACATGCTCATTAAACAAGCTGACAGAACACAAGTAAAGGTGTTTATATGCAGTGTGAAATCAGGGTAATGGGTAAAAATTAGGTTTAATTAAAGAGCACTGTATTCACATGATCTTACACATCGTCAGCTGATTAAACATAGGCAGTATAAGAGCACACATGTAAACACAGTTAATGAGTACATGATTATACCTAATAACATGACAATGTGTGAGGTCATAGAAACACCTTCAGCTGGGTTCGTTTATCAAGTAAAGGTCATAAACTGATCAGATTTGTGTCAGTTACCCCAATTGTCCTTTGCTTTGCACACCTGTAAACCTAAAAAAACATGTGACTTGAGTTGTGCTGTTACTTGGTTGTGTGTAGACAACCACCTAGCAACACCCAAATGAAATTAGCAACCACCATAGCAACACTCAGAACTCCTTAGCAACCACCTTGCAAAATCCAGAACACCTGAGCAACCACCTATCAAACATCCACAACACCTGAGCAACCACCAGAACATCTTAGCAACCACCAACCAACATCCAAAACACCTTAGTAATCACCTAGCAACATCCACAACACCTTAGCAACCATCTATCAAACATCCACAACACCTGAGCAACCACCAGAACATCTTAGCAACCACCAACCAATATCCAAAACACCTTAGTAACCACCTAGCAACATCCAAAACACCTTAGCAACCACCTATCAAACATCCACAACACCTGAGCAACACCTTAGCAACCATCTAGCCAACATCAAGAACAACTTAGCAACCACCAGAACATCTTAGCAGCCACTTATCAACACTCAGAACACCTTCACAACCACCTATCAACACCCAGAACATCTTAGCAACCACCAGAACACCTTAGCAACCATCTAGCATCACCCTGATATACTGTAGTTTAAGCTGTTTTCTGGTCCAGCAGGTGAAAATGGTTTGTCTGATCACACACTCTCCTGAACAACATACATGATTTGAGGAATCATTCATGTCTGGCTTAGAGATCTGAGTGTTTGCAAATGAACAAATGCCACATGATTTGTCAGTTTTAATTGGCTGCATGGAAGTAATCATCATGGAATGAGATTATGTTTGGAATTGTACTCATGAATATTAAATTCTCGGCTCAGTGATCCCAGTTTTGGCTCATTAATGTGTCGGTTTCTCACTGTGTGAAACAACAACATCTAATATCTGCTCAAACAAACCAAGAGACGAGAGGAGGGTGTTTGTTGTGGATCTAATTTGTATTCTCAACACACACAATATTCCTGTAAGACCTTATAACCGGCTAAAACTGTGTGACTTGCTGAGTTGCGCTGATACTTTTCTGGTAAGCAAACACCTAGCAACACTCAGAACATCTTAACCACTGTAGCAACACTCGGAACATCTTAGCAATGCCTAGCAACACCAAACCTTTGCAACCACCTAGTAACAACCACAACACCTTAGCAACCGCCATAGCAACACACAGAACATCTTAGCAACCACCTAGCAACACCAACACCCAGACCATCTTAGCAACCACCTAGAAACACCAGATTTTAGCAACCATCAAAACACCTTAGCAACCATCTACGTATCAACACCTGGAACACCTTAAAAACCATCTAGTAAACATCCAAAACATCTTAGCAACCACCTAGCAACACCAGACCTTAGCAACCACCATAACATCTTAGCTACCACCAAGCAACACCATGATCACCTTAGCAACCACCCATCAAAGGTCTAGAATGCCTTAGAAATCACCTAGTAACATCCAGAGCACCTTAGTAACCACCTAGCAACACATAGATCATCTTAGCAATGCCTAACAACACCAAACCTTAGCAACCACCTAGTAACAACCAGAACACTTTAGTAACCACCACAGCAACACGCAGAACATCTTAGCAACCCCTTAGCAACCACCATACCAACACCCAGAACACCTTAGCAACCACCTACCAACATACAGAACACATTAGCAACCACCATAGTAACACCCTAAACATCTTAGCAACCACCTAGAACAGCTTAGCAACAATCTAGCTACACCAATAACACATTAGCGACCATATACCAAACAACATCTTAGCAATCATCAGAAGACCATCTATATAACAACCAGAACACATTAGAAACCAACTAGCAACATTCAGAACACCCGAGCAACCACAGAAATAGCTTAGCAACCATCTGGCTAACATCCAGAAGACCTTAGCAACACCAAAACACCTTAGCAACCATCTGTCAACATCCAGAATACCTCAGAAACCAAGCAAATGTCTATTAAATGTCCAAAACATCTTAGCAACACCAAACCTTAGCATCCACCTAGTAACAACCAGAACACCTTAGCAAACACCATAGCAACACACAGAACATGTTAGCAACCACCATAGCAACACTCTGAATATCTTTGGAACTACATAGAAGAACTTAGCAACCACCTAGTAAACCAATAACACATTAGCAACCATATATCAAACAACATCTTAGCAATCATCAGAAGACCATCTATATATCAACCAGAACTCCTTAGAAACCAACTAGTATACCTCCAAAACATCTTAGCAACCACCAAGCAACACCATGATCACCTTAGCAACCACCTATCAAAGACCCAGAACAACTTAGCAACCACCTAGCAACACCGAACCTTAGTAACCACTTAGCAATACCCAGAACACCTTAGCAACCACTTTGCAGCATCCAGAATACCATCGTCACACACACACACACAGCAAACACAATGAGAAGCAGCACAGCTGTATTTCTGGAGCTTTCCTCAAACACCCTTGCTAATGCGTCCGCCGCAGAGGCGCAGGAGACATACACGCTCACTAAAGAGGAGAAAGCAGGGAACAAGAGGAGGGAAATGGAGGGAAATCCATCTTTTTAAAAGTCTAATGTAGGATGAAAGCGTGTGACCGGCCGTGCTCTCGCTCTTTAAAGTGCTTTTCCACGTCCAGCGGCACCAGCGCTAGCGTTTTGATGGATGGCCTCGTTCAGGGTTCAAATTCTGTGAATAAAGACCATAAGCAGGCTGGAACGGGACTAACACTCCTTCAGCCCAGTCTCTTCTCTCTTATTCTGTCTGTTCTCCTCTGCCTGTTAGATCAGATGGACGTGTGACCTGAGAAACTGACCTCAGGTTTGTGTTTTTATGGTCTGATTTTTTGATTCTTGAAGGGTATGAAACGTTTGACAAGGGATGTGGTGCTTCTGCGTTTCCCAGCAAGTTATTAATAGCATTTTATTTAATCTGAAATAAATTATACTCATAATAGATCAGCATGTTCACAATTAATATAATACATTATATCCAAAACACTTATCAAACTAACAGAACACCTGAGCAACCACCAAATATCTTAGCAACCATCAACCAACATCCACAACACCTTAGTAATCACCTAGCAACATCCACAACACCTTGGAAACCACCTATCAAACATCCAAAACACCTTAGCAACCACCAATCAAACATCCACAACACCTGAGCAACAACCACAACATCTTAGCAACCACCAACCAACATCCAAAACAGCTTATTAACCACCTAGCAACACCCAAAACATCTTAGTAATCACCTAGCAACATCCCAAACACCTTAGCAACCACTTAGCAACATCCACAACACCTTAGCAACCACCTATCAAACATCCACAACACTAGAGCAACCACCGGAACATCTTAGCAACCACCAACCAACATCCAAAACACCTCATTGACCACCTAACAACATCCACAACACTTTAGCAACCACCAAAACATCTTAGCCAGCAGTCATATCACCTTGTAGCCCAAGACTGGTTGCTCACTGAAGCTAAGAAGGGTTGAGCCTGGTCAGTACCTGGATGGGAGACCTCCTGGGAAAAACTAGGTTGCTGCTGGAAGAGGTGTTAGTGAGGCCAGCAGGGGGTGCTCACCCTGTGGTCTGTGTGGGTCCTAACATCCCAGTATAGTGACGGGGACACTATACTGTAAAAAGCACCGTCCTTCGTATGAGACGTTAAACCGAGGTCCTGACTCTCTGTGGTCATTAAAAATCCCAGAATGTCCTTTGAAAAAGAGTAGGGGTGTAACCCCGGCATCCTGGCCAAATTTGCCCATTGGCCTCTGACCATCATGGCCTCCTAATCATCCCCATACACTGATTGGCTTCATCACTCTGTCTCCTCTCCACCAGTAAGCTGGTGTGTGGTGGGCGTTCTGGCGCAATATGGCTGCCGTCGCATCATCCAGGTGGATGCTGCACACTGGTGGTGGTTGAAGAGATTCCCCCCTCGCAATGTAAAGTGCTTTGAGTACCCAGAAAAGCGCTATATAAATGTAATGAATTAGTAATCACTAGCAACATCCACAACACCTTAGTAATCACCTAGCAACATCCACAACACCTTAGCAACCACCAAACCAACATCCAAAACACCTTAGTAACCACCTAGCAACATCCAAAACATCTTAGTAATCACTAGCAACATCCACAACACCTTAGTGATCACCTAGCAACATCCAAAACACCTTAGTAACCACCTAGCAACATCCCAAACACCTTAGCAACCACTTAGCAACATCCCAAACACCTTAGCAACCACCAAGCAACATCCCAAACACCTTCATAATCACCTAGCAACATTCACAAGACCTTAGCAACCACCTATCAAACATCCACAAAACCTGAGTAACTACCAGAACACCTTAGTAACCACCTAGCAACACCCTGTGTGTTTGTCAGGCTCCTTTGATGTGCATCTGTGGGATTTTTTTCCCCCCATTGTTTTCTGGTTATGAAAATGGCGAGATAAAAAGATACAGATAAAAGAAATAAAGTTGTAGTTGTTTAACTGAACGTGTAATAAATCAACACTGTACAATAATTGTATAATATCAGTATTAATATTAGTACAATATCAAATAGCTTATTGAGTAGAGGCTGTTATTCTGAAGTGAGGTCATGAACAGAACAGATCATATTTCTCATTTTTTTATCTATCTGTATCAGTTTTCCACCTGCAGTGGTTTGTTTCTGAGTGTCAGACAGATAGTGCGGGGCCCATTGACCCCCGATGTTGACCTCACTGACCTACTGAATTAGATTCTCTGTAGTGACTGTGGCGGTTTTCATAAACTGCAGCTTTTCCAGGAACAAGCGTTTTGTTCCAAGAAATAACTGTGTGACAAAATGTTATTGCTGTCAGACAGAATTGCACACACCGCTTGGAAATGAGGCAGTAACTAAACACACTTCTGTGTAAAGCTATGTTGGGAAGTGTGATGCATTTTATTGAATTAGTTCATACAAATGATTCTTTTAATTATTTTCGTTACTCATCTGTGATTACAGATGTCAGTAATATGAAATAGGTTACTGTTTTCCATTTGTTTTTATTACTTTTATTACATGTATTTTTTAATGATGTCATCATAATTTGTATCTATGAATGTTTTTGTTCCAGATAAATACTGTTCTAATTAAAAATAAATAATAATACTAATAATTATTATAATTAGTAATAATATAATAATGATCATTATTATCAATAATAATAATAGTAATAATAATAATTTGTTATTTGTTTGTTAATATTAAATAATATTTAATATTTTCATTCAGTTTAATTTGATGTGCTAAATTCTGAAATCTACTAAAATAACTATAACATTACATAAAAAAAAACAGAAACAACAAAATCATTAAAACTTTAAAAATTAAAGGAATGAAAATGGAAAATATAAATAAACAAATTTTATATATATATATATATATATATATATATATATATATATATATATATATATATATATATATATATACATATACATATAAACACATTCATATAAATTAAGTTATATGGCAAAAATGTTTCACCTAAATTGTCACTATAGGTACCTTTAGTTAACAGCAATGAAGTGAACTTTTTCATTAGAGTAGATTGTAGTTCGACTGTAAAGTCATTGAGAAATGCATTTCCAGCCCATTTTACTTACATAATGTGACATGTTTCTGAGTGAAACAGGATATTAAGTAATAAGTAAGTAATAAGGTGGTAATTGGTTTTATCCATCATAAATCATTAACTGGATCAAGAAAAATGTTCATTACAAACAAGAATGCAGGCAGGTGGTTGGAGGAGAGCATTTGAAAAGTCATTTCACAGGTGGAGAAAGTCATTACATTTTGATTAAAAATTAATTTTAAAAAATATATTTGCACATTTGCATCCCACAAAAATAGAAAATGGCATGCCACACACTATTGTACTGTAATTGAGGTATTTTTTACACATTAGTACTGGATCAGAAGAGAGAGATTGACAGAGATGGAGGACTTTCATGGAGCCCTTACAGCAATTATGCATTAGAAATATCTGCTCACCACATTAAAAATACAGCCCTGTCAGTACGTAGCTTTACATTAACACAGAAAAGCCATCTATCGCACAGCCTTTTTATCTAAAACAGTCTAATGTTTCACTCTAATGGGAAACTGGCACAGAGTCACATGCATAAATAAAGAACGAGAGATAAACACAAAGAGAATGTTTTCATTGCTCACAGGTTTCTCATTTGCAATGTGGATGAGTTTTTACTCAGACGGTTCTCCAAAAAATCCATCTCCATTTAATCTCGTAGTTGTCTAGGAAAGATATGAGCAATATTAAAGATTTTTCTGTCCTTTGGGGAAAGAGATATTAATGTATAAAATATTATCGGACAAAAAGATTTAATTCAGAACACGTCATGTTCATTTCTATGTGCTTTATCTAATTAGTCGTTACAGAACATAAAACATTTGAGCCTGAAGGATTTATGAATTTCATCACTGTATTACAGGATTTAGAATCTAAATAATGACACACACACACAGCATGTCACAGCGATGTAATTAGTTGCATTTGCAGAATGAACAGATTATGTTAACGGTGTTTAATGCTTTGGACGGAATGATTGCGTCTCCAGTAATTATGGTCAAACGGTTTATTACTGAACATTACTGTCACACACACACACACACACACACGCACGCACTGAAATAGGAGAGCAAACATTTAATCACGGAATAAAAACATTAAACAGAATTAAGGTATATTAATATATATAAAAAAATATTTTTCTGTGTTGAACAAATAAATATAACTTAAATATATTTTGGGCATGACAAATTAATTTTAAATTTTTAAATATATATAATACATATTTTATTTCTTTAAATATATGTTTAACAGTTTGACTTATTGTATAATAATCTGTTGTAAAATAATATGTTTTCATATTCTTTCACTCTCTCTCTGGCCTTTGGATTGAAACAGGCTGTTTGTGCTGCTGCACTTTGACTTCTGTATGCAAATGAGCTCTGTTCTGATTGGCTGACTGCTGTGTACCAGTATAGCTACACTGTTGCTCATTAGGGCTGGTCAGGTTGCTGCACATTGAATATGTGATGATATGTAAATGTGGGCGGTCATATGTTAATGTTTTTTCAACCCCTCCCCTCCAATCGCTTGGATCTATCTATCTATCTATCTATCTATCTATCTATCTATCTATCTATCTATCTATCTATTATTCTGTTGTTCTATCATTCTGTCTCTCTATCTTTTGTTCTGTCTATCTATCTGTAATGTAGGGAATCAGTCCAAATGGCAGTATATAGGAACAAGTGTACTTATTTTAGCTTTATTTCGCTTAGAAAGTCATTTAGGAACAAACTTCTTATTTACAACAATGACCTTGCAAGAGGATATTGTCCTCTTGAAGACAAGCAGCATAAAAGAAAAAGTATGAATAAATATAAAATATTAATGAATAAATATATATACAGTATGAAGAGTTCAGATGCAAAAGCCTCTAAGAGCTGTTTGAAATTTTCTTCTAAAATGAGCATTTTTATCAGGCTCCTTTGTGTAGGTTCAGTCATTTCAATTTAATGGCAATGAATAGGTTCTTTTCATTGCCATTAAAGTGAAATAACTGAACAAAAGCAATATTAGCTATATGTGTGTATTTATGATGTCATGAAACCTAAATATAAATATATTTTAAATATATATATATTTTTAAATAGTATTTATAACAATATACATTTTATATGTAGCATTAAATATATTGTAATTCTATATTTAAATTTAATAATGAATTTTGTAATTTATATTTTTATTATATATAGATATTGATATATTATTTATGATATATTATATTTATATATTATATATTTTTTAATATATGTGTGTGTGTATTTATGATGTCATGAGATCTAAACCCCTGAGCTCTATGTGTGTTTGATATTGTTGAGAGTATTTTGTGGAGTGAACTCCTCCAGATCTCAGTGTGTAGAGAGCAGTGAACACTCTGTAGGGACCCTGTGAATCTGAACGCAACTTCTTTTCTCACTGTTCTTCCCTCCATCCGTAGAAAGAGAGAGAGAGAGAGAAGGAGGCGGGGCATTTCGAGGCTTTCTGCAGTAAGACGCTCTCTGAATAAAGAACAGATCACACACACACACACACACTGATGTGTCCTATTGTAGCGCAGTGTGTGTGTGTGTGTGTGTTGGTCTGAGCGCAGAGACTCCGTCTGCATTCAGAGGGACTCTTATCTGTCTGCTTAATTCAGTTAGAGTGAAGCACATAAACTCGTTACACGCGCCACTTTAATTAACTGAAGTAGATAAGAGACTGAGAGCGAGTACATTGTGCCTCCGTTTTGTTCTGTCATCTCTGTGAAGTTTGTGCGATAAAGATCATCCATCCATTGATTCTCCTGCACAACAAAAGATGAGAACAGACAAACACGCGCAGACAGCAGACCGCAGATCAAAGCGCTAATGCTTTCTGATGCTTCAGGAGAGATTCCTGCTGTCACAGGATTCCCTCTCAGCTTCCCTTTTATCTTACTGTATGGAAAATTAGCCCAATTTTTGAACATTTCTTGATGGAGATTTATATCTTGGAAAGTTTCAGTTGTAAAAAAAGAAGAAAAAAAATTTAACCCATGCATTACAGTGATTTTACCATGGTTGAGGGAGTAAAATTACGTTGAAGGTGGTAAAATAACAGTAAAAAATGACTTTTTGCTTTAATAAAACTGCTGCAATAGTAACATAAACACAACACTATTTGATACATTTCAATAAATAGTTTCAGTATTTCAATGAATAGTTGTATTGTTTTATCATTAAAAAATCATAAACAATTGTTCCACCTGGCAATATACTGTAGTTCATTAGTCTAGATGCGGTTAAATAGCAAGCAGAAAATACCAAAAGCAGAAAATGGGATTGCAGGTGTGTTTTATTACCGTCCAGTTGGAAGTGGAATTATTGTTTTTAAAATATCTAATATATGGACACCTGAGAGTATGCATCATTTGAATTCTATATAAATGTGCCAACACTATATTATTATTAATATACATTTTTATAATAATAAAAAAATAATTGGTAATATTTTAACATTTATAAATGATTGTTGTTATTTTAGTGTTAATTATATATTTTATTTTATTTTTTATATTTTTGTTTTATTTTTAGTCATTTTTTGCATTAGTCAAGCGCATTTTTTTGCATTAGTCAAGCTCAACAGGTTTTTTTTTTTTTTTTTTTTTAGATTTTTAAATATTTCTAAATGGTTTTAATTCATTTTAATTTTATTTTCCAGTTAGTAATTTTAGTACTTAAACATAAAATTATATCAGTTAGTTGCCAAGGCAACATTTCTTGTTTTCATTTAACTTAGGTTTTTCTTCTAAAATAGAGGCACTTTCAATGCTGCTTGAAAGTTTATGAACCTTTTACAATTTTCTATATTTCTGCATAAATATGACCCAAAACATTATCAAATTTTCACACAAGTCCTGAAAGTAGACAAAGAGAGCCCTATCAAACAAATGAGATAAAAATATTTTCTTCATCATTTATTTATTGAGAAATATGATCCATTGTTGCCTACTGTATCTGTGCGTTGCAAAAGTATATGAGTCTTTGATTTCATTATCTGGTGTGACCTCATTTTGCAGCAATAACTGCAGGTAAAGTTTCTTTCAACTGCTGATCAGTCCTGCCAAACATCTTGTTGGATTTAGCCCATTCCTCAGTACAGAACCACTTCAACTCTGTGATGCTGGTGGGTTTCCTCCTATGAACTGCTTGCTTCAGCTCAGATTTCAGATTTCAATTTGATTAAGGTCCAGACTTTGACTCGGCCATTCCAAACCTTTAACTTAGCTCTTCTTCAACCATTCTTTAATAGAATGATTTCTATGCTTGGGGCCCCCTTTCTCTTGAGACTCAGTTCTGGGACAGATGTCCTGATATTTTCCTTTAGAATTTGCTGGTATACTTCAGAATTCATTGTTCCATCAATGATGGCAAGCTGTCTTGGCAAAGATGCAGCAAAACAGGCCCAAACCATGATACTATCACCTCCATGTTTCATAGATTTCTTATGCTGGAATGCAGTGTTTTCATTTCTCCAAATGTAACAATTCTCATTTAATCCAAAGAGTTCTATTTTGGTCTCATTTGTCCATAAAACATTTCTCCAATAGTCCTCTGGTTTGTTCACATGATTTTTAGCAAACTGCAGATGGCAATGTTCTTTTTGGAGAGCAGTGGCTTTCTTCTTGTCACTCTGCTATGCACATCGTGGATGTTCAGTGTTCTCCTGATGATGAACTCATGAACATTAACATTAGCCAATGTGAGAAAGGCCTATAGTTGCTTAGAAGTTACCCTTGGGTCCTTTGCAACCTTGCAGACTATTACATGTCTTGCTTTTGGAGTGATCTTTGTTGGTCAACCACTTCTGGGGAGGGTAACAGTGGTCTTGAATTTCCTCCTTTTGTATACAGTCTATCTGATTGTGTATTTGTGGAGTCCAAACTCTTTAGTGATGGTTTTGTAACCTTTTCCAGCCAACTCTTTTTCTGAGGTCCTCAGAGATCTCGTGCCATGATTCACTTCCACAAACATGATCAGACTTTGATAGATCCCTGTTCTCTAAATAAAACAGGGCAGGCAATGACACCTGATAGTCATTCCACTGAATGAAAACACCTCTGAACAGATGGACTCTAATTTCACCTTCAAATTAACAGATAATCATAGAGATTCACATACTTTTGCAACGCACAGATATGTAACAATGGATCATTTTTTCCTCAATAAAAAAATGACAAGGAAAATATTATTGTCTCATTCATTGGATTGGGTTCTCTTTGTCTACTTTCAGGACTTGTGTGAAAATCTAACGATGTTTTGGGTCATATTTTGCAGAATTATAGAAAATTGTAAATGGTTCACAAACTTATATATATAATTTTATTTCAGATTTATAAACAAAAACTATATTATATATTTTTTTTTTAATAGTTTTAGCTTTAGTTTTATTTAGCGATAACAACGATGTGTTTTATAAAACCAATAAGCCATGAGGGGTCATACGGTATGTCACAGTATTTTTATCACACTAAAGTCGTGTAGTACGGAGTGAAATTTTGCTTAATAAATAATACTAAGAAATTGCACAAAAGATGTTTCTAATTAGCTGCAAATACCCAATGAATCTACCTGGAAATGAAAAAGACATAATAATCTATTCCACATCATGAGACAAAAACAGATCCATTAACACACACACACACACACACACACACACACACACCGTTAGTGTTATTTGAGAGGTGCTGTTTGAAAACCCTGAAAGATGAAGAGAAAATTAGAGTTTGTATTCACTGTTGATTTCTGTCAAATGCTTTTTATTATTGTTCCTTTTCCTGGAATAATCTTCTATTGTAAGTTCATTGCTGTAAATGCAATTTGTTTGTTTGTTATCTTAACTTGTATTGAACCTGAAACATGAATTATTATGACTCTTGTGAAGGCTCTGCTCTATTGTATGGGTGTTTTGTACTGGTTGATATTCAGCAGGCGTTCGACATCTGTGATGACGCTTCTGACTGATGGGTTGTGATTTGTGTGGTGGATTTCATCAGGAAAAGGCCTGAACCGTTTGACAGTCGAGCTCTTTGTTATAGTCTATAAACTTCTGCACTACCAGTGAATGTGGAGCTCGAATAATCATAAAAATACACCACATGCACAAATATAAGGTAAAAGAGTCCATTTTTAATTTTTTTATGTATATGTTTCAATACTGATTTAATTACATTGGACATTATTATTTTATCGAGCACTGGTGTTTTTTCATTGCTGTTGCTGTCATTTTATCAGTGTTATTTTAGTATTATTTATATACTGTTATATTTTTAATCAATATTTTAAATTAAATTTCTTATTTTTCAGCTTCCGTTTTAATTCTAGTTTAATTTTTAGTCATTTTGTAATGTGCTTTCTTCATTTTTTATATAATTTCTAAATCATTTTAATTAATTTTTGTTACCATGCAAAAGTGAAACTAGAAGCCTTTGAAAGAAGTCTCGTCTGCTTACAAGGGCTGTAAAAAATATTATAAATATTGTTGAAATATTATTGTAATTTAAAATAACTGTTTTCTATGTGAATATATGTTTTCTATGTGAATAAAATGTGATTTATTTCTGTGATCAAAGCTGAAGTTTCAGCATCATTACTCCAGTCTTCAGTGTCACATGATTCTTCAGAAATCATTCTAGTATGCTGATTTACTGCTCAATAATGTTTCTTATTATTATCAATGTTGAAAACAGTTTGTGGAAACTGATACATTTTATTTTCAGGATTCTGTGATGAATAAAATGTTCAAAAGAACAGCATTTATTTGAAATATAAATCTTTTGTAACATCATAAATGCCTTTACTGTGACATTTAATGCATCCTTGCTGAATAAAATTAATTTCTTTTTTTTAAAAACCCTTACCGACTCATGGATAATGCATTCTGGGATTGCATTTTGCATGGGATAAATATGATGTTGCTTTAAAATGTAGTGATAAAAATGCAGCATGACGTCACCGTCTACCTTTTGAACAGCCTTTGCATCTTAATTACACCTAAGAAGCCTTAAAAAACAGTCTAGGTAGGCAGCACACTAGGTTTGTGTGTGTAATGGATAGAGAGGGAAGCTGAACAGAGACAGATCTTCAAGGTCACTGCACCAACACACACACACACACACACACACACACACTATACCTAAGCTGCCTCTTTAACCAAAGTCCTGTCTGAAGATTATGCTAATTAAGAGTTTTAGCCAATTGCATTGTGTCCAGTCATAAAGATTTTGTTAATTATGAGCCAGTTTAAATGATGGACTGATGAATTATCTAATTAAGGCTGCAGAGCGACAGAAGACTCTGTCTGTGTGTGTGTGTGTGTGTGTGTGTGTGTTTAAGGTACCTAGTCAGCATTTTTCCCGCCATCTGGCAGGAACACAGGTGAGATCTGATTGAATAAAGCTAATGTGATAACCACACACACGGAGAACCCAGATACTTTTTATTCACGTTAATCTAATTGACTTTACTTAGTGTTGAGGGAAATTCAAAACACACTCACTGACATGTATTTATCGCCCATCAGGACGTCATAAACCATACAAATTCACTCAGTGGTCTCAGTCAATAACTCTGCACACACACACGTGTCTGAGTGCCTTCAGATGAGGTCCGAGCTCTCACCTTCCCACCGTTTGTCAGATTTATCTAGCAGGAGATGCAACTCCATAAACACGGGACAGAATTACCGCCCCACCGCTGCGGTAAAGGACTCTTATTTATCCTGCTGCACTTGCGTATGCGCTGCAGGTGGGCTTAGTTATCAGACCTCACATTAATACAACACCGCACCTCTGTCTGATCATAAATCACACAGAGAAAATGCTATTGATGGGAAGATAAAATGAAAGAGTGTGGGACTAAAAATAGCAATGCGATATGTTTAAGTTATGCAATAAAAGGCCAGGCCAAAAAGCCGCAAACTGGTCAATGCACTGCATATTGTGCCGCTAATAAACCTCAGTGCTCAAGGGGGCGATAGAGTTTCCTTCAAGTGTGTGTCATTAATCCAGATGTTGTTATTCAGGACAGGTGATGGATGTCAGCATTCCTCTTCATCTCAGTGTTGCACGCTACGGTCTTTGCTCAGCGTCTGCCTTCAGGTGTTTGTCAGACTGAAGTCCAGTTGTATGGCAGTGAGTGGTCAGTCAGAGAGAATAAGAATCTAGCTGGCCAGCTTGTTGAGGAGAATGCCGTTTTTGTCCACATACTCCTTTATCCATGGGAAATCTGTAAAAAAAAAAAAACATCTAGATTAACTGAAACAACAGCTAATGAGTTAGCTGTATTTGGAAAAATTTGTAATTACCCATCATTCACAACTATGCTGAAAGACTATGGTTCATATCATATTTTGACCTCAAATCATCATAATATTCATTTTATAAAATAATATTATTTCATAATTACTTGATTTCCTGTGGTCATACAAAAAAAAAGGAACAAACATGTTTACTATAATAAAACCATGCAATTTTCAGGGATTTGAATTTATCTATTCTTTCTTTTTCTTTGTTTTATTTTATAACTGTACTGTACGGTGGCTGAGAAGTGCAAAACAAATCACAATTCTGAAAACAAAATAACAAATTACAAATGCAAATCTAAAAAACAAAATAACAATTCAGAAAACACAACAACAATTCAGAAAACATTATAACAAGTCAGAAAACACAACAAATCCGAAAACAAAATAACAAGTCAGAAAACACAACGACAAATCAGACAAACTGGAAGAGGTAGGTATAGTTTAAGACAGTGCCATTGGTTTGAGAATAGATTACTCACCGTTGACTGGACGAGACATCTGTCAATCAAGGTACAGGAAGAACAGTAGACTAGCGGAGATGTTTAGTTTAGTTTAAATGTATGAAATGACCTTACTATGGAATAAAAAATATGCATGTACATTTACAACACTGTACTCTGTATTATATTACCTTTGAATCAGAATACAAAAAACAGTTAACGCTATAATGCGAGGGTGTTTCTAATACAGTGTCTATGGGAGTGACGGTAAATTTGATATAGTTCTCTCTTCTGACTGCCGTTATCAGTATCTCTCTAATTTTTTTTTCTTTCTTCTTTTTATAAGTCGTGAAAAAAACTATCGTGGGTTTTTCTTTTGCTATTTGAGCAAATGGGAATGCAAAAAAAACAACAACAAAAAAAACAGACAGAGGTGTGTTAAATTAGGATTTTTTTATGTGGGGCGGAGAGAATTTAAAGGGGAGAATATAAATACAAAATATTAAGAGTTGAACATTCTTTTTATTAGGAAAATCAAACGAATTGAGTTATATCCAACAGCATTAAGGGGTTAAGACAGTTCAAAAGTAGAAAACGGATTTATTGAAAATGCAAATTGATTCTCTGCCAGTAGGAGGCGCTTTTGGAACGGTTTTCCTCGCAACAGCTGTAACGTTACACAAAAGCTGCGCGGCCCTCATAAACGCTACTTTATCAAGCAGTATTCAGGCATTATAATTTAGATGAGGTGAAAATGACATCGAACATTTGAGAAACACCCCCTTTTTGGTCCACAGAGACCTATACTTGGATTTGTCGCTGTGTTTTCTGACTTATTTTGTTTTCGGATTTGTCATTGTGTTTTCTGAATTTTGTTTTTTAGATTTGCATTTGCGTTTGTAATTTGTTATTTTGTTTTCAGAATTGTGATTTGTTTCGCACTTCTCGGCCACCGTAGTACTGCCTCCGAAAAGCTTTTCACCTATCACTTTATGTGCTATTAAAATCATTACAAGTGCTTTGAAATTCGAAAAAAATAAATGGCCCTTTTGATTTGATTTTTTCTAGCGAATCGCTTGAACTGAATGATCGAAGTCAAGAGTTTGAATCAATCTGACCGGTTCCAGCGTAAATGACTCACTCAATTGAATCGGTTTGTATGTCCCCCCGTTTCTTCAGCCATGTTTACACGACACTGCCAGTACTACTACTGGCTTTGTGCGCTAGGTTTATTACATCCCTGAAATAAGCGAAACAAGTATTATGTTTACAAAAAAAAAAAAAAAACATATTTCCATTCCAAAGATCACATCCATTTCAAATATACTAACATATACAGGTGCGATAACTGGTTTACTGCTAACTAGTGAAATACTCTTTTAATATGACGAGCTGCACCTCAAAAATACGTTAGATGGAAACATTGTGCATTATGATCGAGTTTGTAGCTTAATTCACTTTATTTTAAATAGTTTGAGCACTGCAGTTCAGTTGGTGACAGTTTAGTGGGAAATCAGTTGATAGCATCCAGGCATCTCATACCATTGAAGAAAATGTTCAATTTATCAGTATATATTGTAATAAATATTTGAGAAATGATTGTTGTATCTGATTGTATTAGTTTATATAGAGTGATAGTCAATGTAAAAAAGAACAAATGGGAGAAGCAGATGAACACAAAACAGCAAAACAACATAAAGTTAAATTGGGTCAAATTTATCAGTGACGTTTACATCGTAATTGTCATGTGACTAAATACTCTGGTGCTACAGGAAAAATGACATTATCTATCTGGGACTATCTGTTTGTCCAACTAAAGCAAGACAGAGGTTGGGATGGAAGGGGAGACACAAGTGTACATTTCTTTAGTAGTATTGAATAAACTTCACCTGTAATTGTCTTGCTAAAGGCTTCAGGTGCTTTAACCCATGATATAAATACAGACCTGACTGGTCATGTGACTTCTGCCATAAAACCTTCCTCCTACTGCATGTTCTTTATGTGTGTTAAAAGAGAAGGATCCCGTGGCTGGAACCACAAGATTCACTCTACAATGCCACAAAAACACATGCAGGTCATATGTTGCCTTGAAACCAAACTAAAAAAAATAAAAAATTATATAATATATTATATATTATATTATATATTATATTTTGAATAACACAAATGAAGCCTACATTAATATTTATTGCATTGTGACATTATTTTCATGACAATTAAGCATATTTTTTTCCCATCTAAAGCTTGTGTGTGTGTGTGTGTGTGTGTTGCTCTTGCCCATGTCTTTGTGAATAATTAGGCGTTTGCAGTTGTTCAATGCCACACTGAGCGTCTTTGTCATCCGACGTCTTTGATTATGATGTCGCCGCTGAGGAATCCCGTGGAATGTGGCGGAATGCTGCAGGGACTCCAGGAATCATTCCAGACTGTCTGAGCGTTAACTCTTTCAGGACAGTGGAGAGAGAGGGAGAGGATGTTAGAACTGGATTTAAAACCTTTTTATTTGATGAACACAATTTTAAACACATTAGAAATGCCTGAGCGTGCATGTCTCACCACCACACTAATGGTTGCTTGAGCATTGCTATGCAATTTTGAATGTTATTACAGCATGCATGTTGTATGGCTCTTCTAATTGGCTGCTATGGTGTTGCAAGGTGGTTGCTAGGGTGTTCTGAGTGATTTTCAGTGCGTTCCTTAGTGGTTGCTAGGGTGTTGCTAAGGTTTTCCTTGGTGCATTGCTAGTGCATTGCTTGGTTGTTAGTGCATGGTTGCCAGGGTGTTGCTATGATGATGCTTATTTGTTTTTAAGTGCATTGCTTTGTGATTACTAAATGTTCTGGTTGCTAGCGTGTTTTGAGTGGTTTTCAGTGCATTGCTTAATGGTTGCCAGGGTGTTGCTATGATGTTGATAAGGCTTTCTCAGGTGCATTATTATGTGGTTACTAAATGTTCTGGTTGCTAGGGTGTTTTGAGTGGTTTTCAGTGCATTGATTATGGTTGCTGGGGTGTTGCTATGTATTTACTAAATGTTCTGGTTGCTAGGGTATTCTCTGCTGTTTTCAGTGCTTTGTTTAATGGTTGCCAGGGTGTTGCTATGCTGTTGCTAAGGTGTTCTCAGATGCATTGCTATGTGGTTATTAAAATGCATTCTCGGTTGTTTTTCAGTGCATTGTTTAATGGTTGCCAGGGTGTTGCTATGATATTGCTAAGGTGTTTTCAGGTGCATTGCTTAATGGTTGCCAGGGTGTAGCTATGATGTTGCTAAGGTATTGCTATGCAGTTACTAAAATATTCTGTTACTAGGGTGCTCTGAGTGGTTTTGCAGTGCATTGTTTAATGGTTGCCAGGGTGTTGCTATGATGTTGCTAAACTGTTCTCAGGTGCATTGCTTAACGGTTGCCAGGGTGTTGCTATGATGTTTCTAAGGTGTGCTATGCAGTTGCTAAAATACTCTGGTTTCTAGGGCATTCCTAGTGATTTTCAGTGCATTGCTTAATGGTTGCAAGGATGTTGCTAAGGTATTGCTATGTGGTTACTAAAATATTTTGGTTGCTAGAGTGCTCTCAGTGGTTGCTAGGCTTAAGTAAAAAGAGGCAAATTTAAGGAATTATTCATGTCTGAAGCATAAACACTGTGGGACGTTTAATACTTAGCGTTAGAACTGTAAGTATGAGTAAACACTATTAAAAATTACACATGCAACTCTTAGATAAAATATGATATGTCGCCCATTAGTGTAGCCATGCAAACGTATGTTTAGCGCAAAGGGAGAATATAAACAGGCTGTTTCCTGTACAAACACATTTAGATAAACTCAAGAGTGTGTGTGTGAGAGAGAGAAATACAAACACGTGAAGATAAACATCAGGATGTACACTACAGTTTCTGTGTCAACACTATGAACACTGGCCGTGGTTACCCACAACACCTCACACACACACATACACAAACACACACACACACACAGAGCGTCCCTCAGGAGGTAAATCGTGACACACCCTGAGCTCAGAACAGGACTGGGCTGGGATAAGCGGGCACAGTCTGGCTCAGACCAGCTTTATTACTCTCACTGAGGCGTAGACCTGAAGCCTGCGGGGTTTCCCCAAACTTGGCACAAAATGCATGTGAGAACCTGCTACATACAGTCACGTCTGTTTACCCTTATTGTTACGGATGATTTCATCTCGTGTCCTTCTGAAATCTATATTTAGATTCAGATTAAATGTTTACACATTGACACGTAATGAATTCATAGTCTTTAATCTAATTTTTTAATGCTGCCAGTGTTTCATTTATTAAAATAAGTTTAAATTGCATGAGATTTATGCTTTAATGGAATGGTTACATGACCAAAGTAATGCATTTTGTTCATCCAAATTCTAGGATTTTGTAAGTTAATTGCATTTTAATTGCTTGATTCCGTGAGTTTACTTGCTGTGTTTAAGTCCTCTTGGGAAATTCCTATAAATGCTTACAAGCTCAGAAATTGTAAATATTTCTCTATACATTGAGTACCCAAATGTCAAAAAAAATCTGACAAAATGTGCAGTATAAAACATACTATCCTACAATGCATTTCACTCAACTTGACCTTCCGTTTCCAGTGACAAATGTTGCAACGATTTGTATCGTGAAAAGCGCTATACAAATAAACTTGAATTGAATTGAACAAATGAGCAGTACTGTAATTTTAACATCAAGAAATTTTACATAGAATCAAAAATGCTAAATAATCAAATCCTTATCTAATTATGAGATTTTTTTTTCTTTTTTGGTGGGAATTTTTTTTCTTCTTTTTTAAGAAATATTTTAAACAAATATTGCATTTAAATGGTAACAGAACAATGCAGGCCAACATATGCAAATTATGAGATGATTTTTTTTTTAAATAAATATTTTTAAATAATTATTATACTCAAACTGTAACAGAACATTGCAGGCCAGCATATGTGAATTCTGAGCTGACAGTTTTTTCCTTTTTAATATTTATAAATATTAAGTTTAAACTGTAACAGAACATTTCATATGCAGATTCTGAGATGATAATTGGACGCAACTTGCGGAATTAATCGCACGTGAAGTCATGTGACAAGCGTACTGCTGTTTAAAACGTTCACCTTTGCGTAGTGCGTATTTCGCGTACTATTTAAAAAGTAGTAGGCAGTATGCAGTGCAGAAAGTATTGCGTCTTTAATCCATAGCAAACACAGCCAATAATTCTGATCCCAGAGCGGAAATGTCCTCATCTGATAAGGTGCAATTGTTCATGAGGAAGCCCTTAAGTAAGCACATATTAAACTATATTTCTTCCCATTAGACTTGATAAACACTCTTCTCATTCAAGTCTGAATTCAAGTCACGGCCTGCAGTTTGCTGAAAGTTTGAATCCCGTGCGTAACGCCGCCGCGTTTGTTGTTTCTCCTCAGGGAAACTCAAAACTTTCCTTGCGGCGAAACAAACAGGAAAAGAGTGGCAGCGTTACGCACCGAGGGAAAGTATTCCAGCAAACACTCAGTAAAACGCGCCCCACGGGCGTTATTTCCTCGTCCTGACTGGATGAAGGGGGTCCAGCCCTCCTGGGCTTCCTTTCTTTCTCCTTCCATCTCTCAGCAGCTCAGCTACCCGATCTTTCCGCAGGAGTTTGATGTGTGAACTCTGGGAATCCATCGGCACCGTGCGCATTATTGTCGCCAGGACCCTTTTCTCGCGTCCTCGGGTTTCCGTAAATGTTCAAGGAATGGAAAGTATTCTGCTGGAATTATAAACTCGGGGTCAAACGAGACAGAAGCAGATAAAGTCGGAGGTTTTGGATTCCGCGGCTTGGTTTATATGAACCTGTTCTTCGGGTTTGCGGACGCGATGCGCAGCGGTGGAAACTCCAGCTCCATGTGGCGCTTCTGGATCACCGATCAGCGGACGGTTCGGTTCCAGATCATGTGGCTGCTCGTCTGCTCCCTCATCTCGGCGCTGAGCGCTGAGAATTACGCCACACAGGCCCAGGTGATGTCCTCCAAAGCGCTGAGGGCTTCCAACGCACGCAGCAATGGTGAGTTTGGAAGATACAGTGATCCCAAAAGTATTAGGACACTTAGAAATGTCAAAGCGAGTGTCACCGGAGCTCAAATGCTTCCTTATTAATCAACTTTTAGCGCATGTATGAAGTCTCAAGTTCACACAGGTGTTCTAGCTAGCAGGTGTAGTAGTTCATCACATTAACTATCAACATGTTCTAGTACCAAGCTAACTAAGTATGTTCTAAGAACGTTTTGCTAACGTTCCCTTTAAGTTATGAATATGTTAGGTTATGCAAAAGTCAAATTTTGCAAAGATCATGGGAATGTTACTTTTGAATGTTCTCTGAACGATCTGAAACAAGTAGCAACATTTAAAGAACGTTAGATAAAATTGAACTAAAATGTTTCGGGGAAAAAAAAAAAACTTTCCATGAATTAAGTATGGATTATTGTTTTCAAAACATTTGTCTTGATTGTCTGAATGTTTAGGGAACATTCTATTGTATCATCCTGCAAACATTATGAGAACGTTACTTTTAAATGTTCTCTGAATGTTCTGAAACAAGTAACAACATTTAAAGAACGTTAGATGAAAAATCGACTGAAATGTTTTAAGAAAAACATTCTGTGAACAAAATATTGTTTTAAACGTTTTTAACTATTAATGTTTTAAAAAAAAATTCTCGGTTGTGTGAGCTTTAAGCGAACATTCCATTTTATAATTTTGCAAACATTTATGAGAACATTTCACAATGTTTAGAGAACATTCAAAAGTAACAAGTAGCAACGTTTAAAGAATGTTTGACGGACGTTCAACTAAAACGCTTCAGAAAAAAACATTCCATGAATGATGTTTTGTTTTAAACATTGTTTTTAATTATCCATGTTTTAAAACCATTTTAAAAATGTTTTAAAAATGTTTTTAAACCATTTAACCATTACATTCTATCATTTGAAAGTATTATGGGAACGTTACTTTTGAATGTTCTTTGAACATTCTGAAACAAGTAACAACATTAAATAAATGTTAGATGAACATTCCCTTTTATTATTTTACAAACATTATGGGAATGTTACTTTTTAATGTTCTGAAAAAGTTAGTAACATTTTAAAAACATTATATAAACACTCAACTAAAATGTTTCAGCAAAAATATTCCATGAACAATCTACAGGTGTTTTTGTGCTAATGTTATGATAACATTATTAAAGAACAGATAACGTTGAACAAACGTTCTATTAACGTTCATTCATAACTTCGAGAGAACCTTGCCAGAACGTTAAGGAAGTTCTGAGTATTTCCATGTTGACCGTTTAACCACAGACAAGCACAAAGTGGCATTTTGCATTCATTTTTTAACACCAGATCTATTGTTTTACATTTCAAACCATGCAAAACAATTTGCTGAGTGTTTTGCTTGTAAAAAGTGCTTGTGCTGTCTGTGTACAATAAATGTCACTTGTATTTTATCTAATTCAGTGACATTTAGACATTTTCTAGAGTCTGCTGAAATACTTTGACAGCAGTTACTTAAAATTCATTGCCAAATGCTTCAGACAAGTGCCATTAGTTCAGCTCAGAACTCTTGCTTTGATGTTTTGTGATCTCCTGTATGACGTTCAGATATTTTGAAGTGCTGCAGATGCTTTCTGTGGTCACTGTGGATATGAACGGGCATGAATGTTCCTCAGTTTGGGTTGATGTTGTGATCAGCTGAAGCGTGTTATGACAGGTCTACAGCTCTCTGATTGTCTCTGCTCATGTCACATGCCTGATTTCAACAGCGCTGTTCTTCTCTGCACTGAGTTATTGATAGGAGGATCCTTGACCTGTTCCTGTATTCCTGTAGCAGTAGTAAACAGTAGAGTATGATGCTAGCAACACAAGATCACGGGTTCGATTCCCAGGGAAGGCATGAGCTGATGAAAATCTTGAATGCAATATGCATCTGCAAATGCATAAACGTAATTATTCACAAGTTTAACCACAGATTAGACTGTGGTTGTATCAATAATATGCTAATGTGAATTGAGTAAGATTTGATCTGATTTTCTTGAGACCTTTGAGGTCAGCTGTGTGTGTGTGTGTGCGTGTGTGTGTGTGTGTGTGTGTGTGTGTTAGTTCTCCAACAGGTGTCGGACACCGATAATGAGAGTTCAAATGTTCTCTGGGAATATTAGGGTTGTTGACCAATAACATGGATTTTTCCAAAATTACGATTTTTAGTCTTTGGAGTTTTTAAATTTTTTTTTTTTTAAATTAATTTATTTTATGTTTTTTTAATCCATTTTCAATAATTTATGGTTCATTTAAATAGTCTTGCGGTGTATAATTTGTAGTTAGTACTTTTTAGTAATTCACTTGTCGCACCGCAAGGCTATTTAAATAAACCATAAATTAAAAAATTTAAAATATTCTATGTAGTATCTGAATCTGTTTTGTTTAGTACCACTAAGATTTTTTTCTGTTTTCATTTATTGAAATTTTGTAATTTTGTTGTTTTTAACTTCTTTTTTTTTTCGTAAGTATGTCTATAGTTTTTTTTTTTTTTTTTTTTTCCCATTTCAGTTTTAGTTATTTTAGTTCAATTTGATCTAAATGAAAATGAGAAATTTTGATTTGGCAACTAGTTAAAATAAGAGTTTTTTTATTATTTCAATTAACTTTTTTTGAGTAACAATTTTTTATAGGTCTAGTTTTAGTTTGAACTATAATAACCTCGCTCTGAATTAATGAGACCTTAAAAATGGCATGCAATCAGTTTATTTTAGTACCATTGCGATATAGTTTTTATTTATTATTTATTTTTGGTATTTTCTGTTTTCATTTTAATTTTAGTTATTTTTATAACTTTTTTGTTTTTGACATTATTTAAATAATTGCAATTCTTTGCATAAAACTGAATGAAAATAAAAAATATTTTTTTAAAAATTGAAAGAATTAGGACAAAATTGAAAGAATTAGGTAAAAATTTAAAATTAGGAAATTGTTTAAATAGTTTTACTTTGACGTGTCAACTACCCTTGGACAGATGTGTGTGAGATGTGGGTGTTGTGTTTAACCATCTATGACAGAACTGTTGAGCAGTGGACGATGATTGTGTGTGTGTTGTAAAACAGCTGAAATATAGTTATTTTAGGGCAGTGAGTCACAGGGTGTCCCGGTTCACACCCAGCCATCAGTGATGAGGAATCTGGAATGGGATTCCCCCCAACACACACACACACACACTTCTTGGATTGTAGCAGGAATTATTGTTCTTCTTGCATTGTGTGTGTATGTGTGTGTTTTGCAGGTGGTCTGATTTTGTATGTGTATATGAACAAAAAGTCCTTAACTTAAGCGTTTGAAGGTGTTTCCGTTTAGTCGTGTGTGTGCAGCAGCCTGTTTTCTGTCATTTTTACATGCAGACAGGAAGATGCATCTTTACTCAGCATATTTCTGTCTGTATCTCACACACAGCTGTCTGCTAGTCCACATTCTTTCATCGTTTCGAACAGAAAACACATCAGGCTCCAGTTAGTCACTGTGTGTGTGTGATGGAGGAATCCATGACTGTAAAAGTAGTTATAAAGCTTGACAGACACAATGACAGAGCCCTCAGTTGCAGATCTGTATGATTAAGTCGTTTTGATCTCGGTGTGTGTGTGTGTTTCTCTCAGGGTGGGCATGTTTCAGCACTGGGTGTTTCATCTCTGTTAGCTCAGTGTTTCCCTCATGAAATCAGACATCTGTGAGCTGCATGTCTGTATGACGACACACATCTCTTATTCCCTTTATATCTGTTATTTTACAGCATGCAAACAACTTCTTATTCCAGAAACAATGTTGTTGCAAGTACATAAGTTAATTAGGGAAAAATAGATCAAATACTCTAAGCGCTGCAGAATTTGATTGCCTGTCATTCACAATGTTTTGCAAATTCCCAATTTCCCTACATTTTCCCAGCTGTTTGCTTAAGCACTTTATATTTTGTGACTGCATTTTAAAGTTTAACGAATTCATTTGATTACCACAGTTTTTGTTGATAAATTTATATTAAATCATAAAACGCAGAATCCAGAAAAATTCAAAAGAATTTGTAAAAACATAATACAGATTTCATGGTGCCCTATTGTTGTTAAAATTGTTTTCAATTATTAATGAACTCATTAGATTACCAGTGTTGTTTATATAGATAAATTAAGTAAATTAAGATAAATTTGTTTTACTTTGTAAAACACAGTATTTAAAAAAAAAAAAAAAAAGTAAACAAATACTGTTCATAGATATCTAATACTATAAACAAAATATATTGGTGAAGTTTTATTAATTTATTTATTTACCACAGGTTTTGGTGATATATTTGTAGAAAATCATAAAGTACAGAGTCTTTTACAAGTAAACAAATAAGAAAAAAAGACTTTGTAAAAAAAAAAAAAAAAAAAAAATTCAAATCGGTAAAGTTTTTATTTCATTTACTTATAACAGTTTTTAGTGAAAATTGTATAAAATGTGAAATAGAGAATCTAGAAAAAATTAATTTGTGAAAAAAAAAATGGAATTTGTAAATCAATAAAATAAAACAATTGTTCCCTAATATTGTTAAAACTGTATTAAATGTATTAAATTCTTAAAGTTTTATAAACTTATATAAATAAAATAAAATCACAGTTTTTGTTGATATACAGTACAGTACGTTAAAAAAAAATCCAGAAAAATTAAAACGGTTACAACAGAAAACAGAATTTGGGATAAAGTAAAAATAGAATTTAGGAAAAAAAAATAAAACCGCTGTTATATGCCTCTTCCAAGTTATAGCATGTGTTGCTAGCAAGGAGAAAACCATCCATTAGCTTTCCCGTTCATTGCAATGGCAGTTGCTCAGGAAGCAAACCTTGTTTGCTTTTCTTTTCTTTTTTCTTTTTTTTTTTTTTTTTTTTTTTTTAAGTCAAATGGCATGTGAGTAAAACACAAGGATGGAGGATTAGAGGTGTGTGTGTAAATGACAGAAAGAGAAGAAAGAGATGGATGTGAGTGTGTTCAGTATCCAGCGTTTGTGTTAATAAGAGCTGGCTGGAGTGTTGAAGGCTTGGCTTTCATGACACTGCAGTTGAGCACTAATTGATTTACTTTCTCACAAGCGATGCTCTGGAGTGTGTGTGTGTGGTCAGCGCTCTCCTCATATTAAAAAGGATCTGATCAGGGATACAAAAATAAAATGCACACAGAAACACTTCATTATCTGTGTTGAACATGAGTTCTGTGCACTGGAGGCTTGTTTCCTGTGAGTTTTTATTTCTGCAGTAATATGTTTGTACTTTTCAACATCAATGCCTTGTAAGGAATATAAACAGCCGCTTAAACTCTTTCCCAAATTCTCTTAGGAACATGACAGTTTGTGTTTGCCTTAATATAATTAATGCAGAAAAGTGAAACATACTGCAAAGTGATTCAAAGTCAGTCAATAAGAGCATATTGTTTATGTTAGATTACATTAGCTCAAACTGTACAGTATTATCCCAATAACACTTCTGAACAGCAAAATAATTATGTACTTGAAATTAAAGGTAAGACTTGATTTATTGCATGAATTTGTGGTTTGATTAACTCAATAATTAGATTAATATATTTTTTTCTTTTTTGTTTTTTGTTTTGCTTTGTTTTCTTTTCTTTTCTTTGTAATTTTACCATAAACGTTTGGATGCATTGTAGTAATTTTGTTGTGTGTTTGTCTCATTTTTAGTAGTTTGTGTTTATATATTTATCGATTTTTATCAATTATATTTTTTTTCCAGTTATTTATAGTTACAATAATTTTGATACATCACATTAAACTGAGACTATGAGAAATAAGGCAACCAAATAATTTTTTTTCAGTTTGTTGATATTTTAACATACAAAATTCTATTTATTTTATGCAAAATATTTATTTATGCATTCATTTATTTTATTTAACAGAAGATGTTTCAGTATTATGTTGTTAAATCAAAGAATATATCAAAATAATCATAACATTTATATTTCAATAGAACTGACTGGTAATGCAAGGGATGGCAGCAAATACATGAGTCTGTTAATGATGTCATTCATCTCTTCTGTTAATTCTTCACAATAAATCCTGATGGAACATTTGGTTGCTATGGATATGAGAACAAACGTTCCAATAGAATATTAGTGCACTAATAAACTGAGGCGAGTGCTGATATAACGCGTGTTTTGTGTGGCTCTAGACGTCCAGAAATAGATTCTGTTTTGGGTTCCAACTGTGTAACAGTTTCAGCACGATCTCTCACTCAAGCACAGAGCAGCACGCGAGGTGAGAGAAACTACAAATAGATGGACACACACACACACACACACACGTCCTCAGGGTGGGAGTCTGAGTGTGTCGTGTCTTGATGCTTCTGTAAGTTCAGCTGAAACTGTCTGACAGCGGGGTCATACACATACACTGAGTCATAAAGATTTATGCCTGTGTTTGACCTCTGACCTCTAGCTGTCAATAGAAACACATGCTTTCTGAACTCCTGTCCTAGGAAATTCTTCATGTCTTCAGATGGATTTATCTGTAGAAAAATGTCATATTTCAAAGAAAATGGAGAGAAAAGGCATTTTACATAATTTTAATGGCCTTTTTGCTTATGGTTTCTTTCTTTTCTTTCTTTTTTTCTTCATTCTTTAATGTATTTTTATTTTATTTCACATTTTTCTTTTTGTTTTAGATTTTATTTTATATTCTATATTTTATTCTGTTTTTTTATTATATATATATTTTTATTTTATTATTTCTATTTTTTATTTTAGATTTTTATTTTTAATTAAATTTTGGAATTAAATATGAACTTGGTATGTTTTATTTGATTGTAATTAGTTAGGTAGGTGGGTATTTATTTATTTACATTTAATTTATTTTTTCTTTTTTAATGAAATATGAACTGAGCAAGATGGAAGAATAAAATTGTTGTTCATTCACGGCATCTAGCTCTGAAAATTGAAATGTACCATTGTTTTTATGAAATGGACAGGTGTATGATTTACTGTTTAGTTCTTGTTGAAACATCTGTTGAGTAGTGAAATGTTTTTCCACTGGCAGATATTTGAGAGTCGTGGAACAGTTTCTCATGTTTTTCCTACAACCATGATGGTTGCTATCATAGTATTGTTTGTTTTATTTTTACATAAGTATTTTAGTGTGGTATCATCTATTTCTGAAAAACTTGACCCTAAAAGGCACATTAAAACACAATGAACTGTGAATGATCGCTTTATATGTCAATCAGACGGTCTCTTCCTGTCTAAATGGGCAGTTCTTGACCAGAATGACCTTCATTGTGGGCCAGATACAACCACACACACCACACACACACACAGTCAGGTATTATTCAGGATCTCGCAGATTTGTTTTATTTTTTCTCCAATCTTCAGCCATGGAAAAATGTCTGTACAAAACACTTCAACAGGCTGTTACACACATGCACACATTTTGATGTTGTATAATGAGAAATCTATTTATTCTGACTACAATGAAAGACTCATTTATCACACACCAAATTCTTTTGACTAAATTCTAAGGCACAGTTGACAACCCCATAATGCATCACAACAAGCTCAGTAAAAGCAATCCAGCCAGGATGGCAGGCAGTGTTATTTTAGTATTATTTATACATTATTATACTTTTACTAATATTTTGAATTAGCTTATTTATTTATTTATTTTTTGCTGTTTAATTTTCGTAATTGTGCTTTTGCCTTTTTATTTTTATTTTTTTTTTTTTTATTAGTTGAATTTTTAGTTCAGTCTTAGTTTTTATTTATTTCCAGTTAGACTTTTTAATGCTCCAGCTTAAAAATATAGTGTGTGTGTTTGTGTGTATTACCCTGAGTGGACAAATGCTAGAGAGATTATTATATATACTTGTAATTCACTTAATACAAAAACTAAATAAGTCAAAATAAATTTAATTAAAAATGGACCATACTACCTAATTAAATGTACTTATAATTCACTTAAGAAAAGAACCTAAAGATAAAACAAAATTAATGTAATTGAAAATTGACCATATTACCCAATTTCATATAGGCTAATTGTAATTCACTTAATACAAGAACTTAATGATAAAACAAATCAAATCAAATTAAAAACTGACCATATTACCTAATTAAATATACTTGTAATACGCTTAAGCACAGAACTTGATAAAATGCATTAAATCAAATAAATTTTTTTTACCGTGTTACCTAATTAAATATACTTGTAGTCCACTTAATCCATATTTTAATGATAAAATGAATTAAATCAAATTAAAAATCAACTATTTTACCTAATTAAATGTACTTGTAATACGTGCAAAAACAGAGCGTGACAACGCATTAAATCAAATTAAAAATGAAAATTTACCATATTACCTAATTAAATGTACTTGCTGTTCCACCTTTTAATAAAACAAATTAAATCAAAAGTTGACCATATTACCTTATTAAATATAGCTACTTGTAATATGCGCAAGAACAGAATGTAACAATAAAACGCATTCAATCGAATTAAAAATTTACAATATTACCTAATTAAATGTACTCATAGTTCACTTAATCCAGATTTTAATGATAAAGTGAATTAAATGAAGTTAAAAATGGACCATATCACCTAATTTGTGTGTACTTTGTATTTTTGTGCTTATCAGGTTATTGTTAATTGCTATGTAACACATTCTAAATCAGTCACTCATGAGGTTCCGTTTCTGTTGGGATTTTGCCTTAAAAGCGTGTACTACATTCAGTAAACAGTGAGGCAGCTCACTACTTTTTGAAACATAACTTACTTTCTTCTGTCCTGATGCCTGTCATGAGCGTTTAATCTGATGTATTTAGCTCTTCACAATAACAGACGACAGCTGAAACTTTAACACGCCAAACTTTAAGAGCTTTTGGAACTGTGTGTGATGAGTGTGTATGTACAGTAAGTGTGTGTTCGTTCTCAGACAGTTGAAGCAAATTGGTGTTAAAGAAGTACGGTGTGTGTTTGAGATTGTGTAAATGAGGCTGTTAAACTCAAAGCTGCTAGACTGTCTGTCAGTATCACACTTACAGAAGTGACAAGCGAGTAGTGAGTGTGTGTGTGTGTGAGCGAGCTACAGCGGCCTTATTCCTGTGTGCCAAGTTCATTTAAAAGCTCATTGGTCAGCAGGTTGTCATGGTGATGGATGGTGACCCTGTTCCTGCAGTATAGCCATAATCACAAGTGTTTGCTGCATGCATGGATCAGTAATCACTGTGTGCGTGCGCGTGTGTGTGTGTTAGAATGCTATGGTGGTCATGAGTCAAGGAGCTTTTGGAAATGGAAACATCATCATGGCTGCATCATTTCAACACCAGATCAGGTCACCGTCGATGTCGTCACTTTCGTTTAGCGAATCATGAAGTTTTCTTTACAGCAATCAGATGTGCTCATTGGTTTTATTTAAAGATTCATGAACTGTCACATTGAATGATCTTTGTTTTCCTGTTGCATAACATCTGCTATTTTTAATATTTTACTTTTGTGGGCTAAAAGCATGCCTTTCTTTTTCTATTGACCTGTCGCCATTTTTTCTGTCTTCTCTCGTGTTGCTCATGTTTGTGTGTTTGTTCTGTCAGAGATTCTGTGGTCCATTTCAGTGAAATCAGTTCAGATATTAAGCTCAAATTCTAATAGGGAATTGATTGTTTGTCTTGAAGAGAACCTGAAGGGATTTTCGGTTATTTCCTTAGAATCAGATGTTAATTCAGTTCACTTTTCTGATGTGAATCAAGTGATTAATATTCTTTCCCCCAAGAGAATCAAAAGTGAATTGTTTTTTTTCTGAAGTGAATCAGAAGTCAATTCAGATCACTTCCTAAAAGAATGTGTGAAAATTCACTTCACTTTCTGAACAGAATTAGAAAAGAATTAAGCTCTTTCTGAAGAGAATCACAAGTGACTTTTGTTCTCTTTCTGAAGAGAATTAGAAGTGAATTGGGTTATTTTTTCGGGAGTGAATCAGAAGTGAATTCAGATCACTTCACAAAGAGCATCAGATGAAAATTCATGTCATTTCATGAACATAATTAGAAGTTAATCAAGTAAACAGCACTTCTCAAACAGAATTAAAGTGTATTTTTTATGTGAAGTGAATCAGAAGTGAATTCAATTTGCTTTGGATCTGAAGAGAATATAAAATGCTTGATTGGGGAAGAGGATCAGAAGTGAATTCTGTTCTTTTCCTGGAGTGAATCAGAATTCATTTCAGATAATTTCCCAAAGAGCATCAGAAATAAATAAACATCACTTCCTGAACAGAATTAGAAATCTATTTTTATTTTGTAAAGTGAATCAGAAGTGAATTTAGTTTGCTTTGGATCTGAATAGAATCTAAAGTGACTTTAGTTCTCTTTCTGGCAAAAAAAAAGAGAAGTGAATTGGGTTAGTTTCCTGAGGAGAATCAAAAATGAATTTAGATCACTTCACAAAGAACATTAGAAATAGATAAACATCACTTCCTGAACAGAATTATAAGTCTCTCTTTATATTGTAAAGAGAATCAGAAGTGAATTTAGTTTGCTTTGGATCTGAATAAAATCTAAAGGAGAATCAGAAATGAATTCAGATCACTTCACAAAGAGCATCAGAAATAAATTCACTTCAATTTCTTTTAATGAAGACTTAATTTGAATTAATTTGCTGTGGATCTAAAGTGATTTTAGTTTGTTTCCTCAAGAGAATCAGAAGTGGATTGGTCTATTTTCCTGAACAGAATTAAATTTTTGAACTGAATTTAGGCCTTTTTCCAAACTGAACTGAGATGAACTGAAATGAAACGGATTCTATGTGTGTTGTATTTGTGTATATCTCTGGGTGTTTGTTTGTCTCCGAGAGTAAACACACTAACCTGTCCGAGTTGTGACCAGTAACAGACAGCAATCACCTCACAGACTTGTACCGGAAGGAAGAGGTCATAATGGTCAAGGCTGGAGGTCACGTCCAGAGCCCGCGCTTCCCCAACTCATACCCCCGCAACCTGCTGTTGTCATGGAAACTGCTATCGCCGCCCCACACGCGCATCCTGCTGGAATTCGATGCTCAGTTTGGACTGGAGGAGGCGGAGAATGGAGTCTGCAGGTGAGGGCGGAGCTTCGGATGGATAAGTTCATGAATAATGATTAGATCTATTTAAGAATTTTAAGTGGAGGCTGTTAATGGAGTCTGCAGGTGAGGGCGGGGCTTTAGAATGGATAAGTACATAAAGAATAAATTAAATATATTTAAACATTTTTGAAGTGGAGGTGGAGAATGGAATTTTCACATAAGACAGCTTCGGCTGGATGAGTTCATGAATAATAAATTAGATCAATTTAAGAGTTTTAAGTGGACGACAAGAATGTTTTCAGGTGAAGGTAGAGCATAGGAATGTTAAGTACATGAATAAAAAATTAGGACTATTTAAGAGTTAAATGGCGGCGGAGAATGGAGTTTTTAGGTGAGGGCGGAGCTTCAAAATGGCTCAGTTCATGAATAATGAATTACAGGTGCATCTCAAATTAGAATGTCGTGGAAAAGTTCATTTATTTCAGTAATTCAACTCAAATTATGAAACTCGTGTATTAAATTCAATGCACACAGACTGAAGTAGTTGAAGTCTTTGGTTCTTTTAATTGTGATGATTTTGGCTCACATTTAACAAAAACCCACCAATTCACTCTCAAAAAATTAGAATATGGTGACATGCCAATCAGCTAATCAACTCAAAACACCTGCAAAGGTTTCCTGAGCCTTCAAAATGGTCTCTCAGTTTGGTTCACTAGGCTACACAATCATGGGGAAGACTGCTGATCTGACAGTTGTCCAGAAGACAATAATTGACACCCTTCACAAGGAGCGTAAACCACAAACATTCATTACCAAAGAAGCTGGCTGTTCACAGAGTGCTGTATCCAAGCATGTTAACAGAAAGTTGAGTGGAAGGAAAAAGTGTGGAAGAAAAAGATGCACAACCAACCGAGAGAACCGCAGCCTTATGAGGATTGTCAAGCAAAATCGATTCAAGAATTTGGGTGAACTTCACAAGGAATGGACTGAGGCTGGGGTCAAGACATCAAGAGCCACCACACACAGACGTGTCAAGGAATTTGGCTACAGTTGTCGTATTCCTCTTGTGCGTCTTACCTTGGCTAAGGAGAAGAACTGGACTGTTGCCCAGTGGTCCAAAGTCCTCTTTTCAGATGAGAGCAAGTTTTGTATTTCATTTGGAAACCAAGGTCCTAGAGTCTGGAGGAAGGGTAGAGAAGCTCATAGCCCAAGTTGCTTTTAAGTTTCCACAGTCTCTGATGATTTGGGGTGCAATGTCATCTGCTGGTGTTGGTCCATTGTGTTTTTTGAAAACCAAAGTCACTGCACCCGTTTACTAAGAAATTTTGGAGCACTTCATGCTTCCTTCTTCTGACCAGCTTTTTAAAGATGCTGATTTCATTTTCCAGCAGGATTTGGCACCTGCCCACACTGCCAAAAGCACCAAAAGTTGGTTAAATGACCATGGTGTTGGTGTGCTTGACTGGCCAGCAAACTCACCTGACCTGAACCCCATAGAGAATCTATGGGGTATTGTCAAGAGGAAAATGAGAAACGAGAGACCAAAAAATGCAGATGAGCTGAAGGCCACTGTCAAAGAAACCTGGGCTTCCATACCACCTCTGCAGTGCCACAAACTGATCACCTCCATGCCACGCCGAATTGAGGCAGTAATTAAAGCAAAAGGAGCCCCTACCAAGTATTGAGTACACATACAGTAAATGAACATACTTTCCAGAAGGCCAACAATTCACTAAAAATGTTTTTTTTTATTGGTCTTATGAAGTATTCTAATTTGTTGAGAGAGTGAATTGGTGGGTTTTTGTTAAATGTGAACCAAAATCATCACAATTAAAAGAACCAAAGACTTAAACTACTTCAGTCTGTGTGCACTGAATTTATTTAATACACGAGTTTCACAATTTCAGTTGAATTACTGAAATAAATGAACTTTTCCACGACATTCTAATTTATTGAGATGCACCTGTATATCTATTTAAATGTTTTAAGTGGAGGAGAATGGAGTCTGTAGGTGAGGACGGAGCTTCGGCTGGATGAGTTCATGAATAAGGAATTAGATCTATTTAAGAGTTAAGCAGAGGCGGAGAATGGAGTTTTCAGGTGAGGGCGGAGCTTTGGATAGTTGATTTCATGAGTAATGGACTAGATTTTTTTTAACAGTTTTAAGCGGAGTCAGAGAATGGGGCGGCGCTTCGAATGGATGCGTTCATGAATAATGAATTAGATCCATTTAAACTGTTGACAAAGTGTCATTTTGACTCTTTGGGTTGGTCTATATAGTAAATATTTAACAGTTTAACCAGCATCTAAACCTAAAGCCCTTAACATAGCTATAAATCTGATTAATTCATAGGCATGTTGATCCAGGACCTCCAGGCGCCTGTCCTACATGGTTAAATCATGTTGTAACATGTAGAGAATAACAGGTTTGGTTCTCAGATTCCTGTGGTTCTCATTCTGCATTTCTGGACTAGAAATAAAGGCCTGAAGAGTTAAAACATATGAATATTTAATGAGCAGAAAGCCAATCAGAGCGAGTATCTGAGCACAGTGTGTGTGGAGTGACACTCGGGTTACGGGTTTGTCCTTGAGGTTAGAGGTTTTTACTGTGAATCTGATACTTTTTACTGTGAACTCTGATACTTTTTAAAGACCCCTGAGACATCTGGACTAAAAATAAAGCAGGAAAAAAACACAGATGAGAGATGAGGTGAATTTAGAGGATGAGAAAAAGGCAAGAAGTGAAACGAGGACAGAAAAGAAACCTAATGTATTATATACATTTCTGTGTAAAAATCGAATAATTAGTATGGTATAGATGAAAGCATAATGTCACATCATATTACCACTTACTGCATGGCTGATCATGGTTTCGTGTATAACTGTATGTACCATGTACCATTGCTGTTATTATAAACTAAAACTATGAATCTTTTTTGTTAAATGAAATAAAGCTGAAATGATACAAAATATAATTATAGAATGAAGAACTTTAATTAGAATGAATTAAAGAAGTTGCATTGGCAACTCAAGTTCAAGTTGATGTACAAAAAATTACTAAAACCAAAATATAAATAAAGGAAAGTTAAATAGAAAAACACAAAAAACCTAATAAAACTTACAAAATCACGCAACAAAATTACTAAACAACAAAATAACTAAACAACAAAATAAACTAAACTAAAATACAACTGAACTGAGATTATAAAAATAACAGCTAATTCAAAATATACAAATACTACAGTAAAATAACAGCAAAATACTACAATAGCATATAAATAATACTAACACTAAAATATGCAATTGTGACAAATCACTACAGATATTATAATCAAATTAATTTTGTTCTAATCAAATGCATTTGAGGAACAGATTGAAGTGCATTTTTAAAGCGGCCTTGCTGATCTCTTTAATCAGGTGTATATGCTTTATATGTGTAGGTGATGCACTAACAGGTGTGTGTGTGTTGCAGGTATGATTATGTAGAAGTGGAGGATATTTCTGAAACCACCACCATCATCTGGGGCCGCTGGTGCGGTCAAAGAGCTCCATCACGGATCACATCCAAAACAAACCTCATCAAAATCACCTTCAAATCGGACGATTACTTCGTAGCAAAACCAGGATTCAAAATCTGCTATTCACTGCTGGTGAGTTTCACCGTTGGTTGCATTATGGCAGATTATTTTTGATACAAATGAATACTTTTATTCAGCAAGGATGCATTAAGTTGATCAAAAGTGACAGTAAAGACATTTACAGTGTTACAAAAGATTTCTATTTCAAATAAATGCTGTTCTTTTTAACTTTCTAGTTATCAAAGAATCCTGAAAAATAAAATGTATCAGTTTCCACAAAAATAGGAAGCAGCACAACTGTTTTCAACAATTATCAGAAATGTTTCTTGAGCAGCAAATCAGCATATTAGAATGATTTCTGAAGGATCATGTGACACTGAACACTGGAGTAATGAGGCTGAAAATTCAGCTTTGATCACAGACATAAATTACATTTTACGGTATATTCACATAGAAAACACTTATTTTAAACTGTAATCATATTGCATAATATTACTGTTTTTATTGTAGTTTTGATTAAATAAATGCAGCCTTGGTGAGCAGAAGAGAAAAAAATCTTACTAACCCTGAACATAATATAAAATATTACGCACAAAAAAAATCATCATGTAAAATTAATAGTTGGTCTAGAGCAAAAACTATCTGTTTCATATCAGGTTTATTTACTGTAGCTGTTGTGCACATGCTGAAAAGCGGATGCTAGTGGATGGTGGAGCGATAGCAGATGGTGTGAGAAATATTTTACAACATTTATTGGGACTAAAGCCATCCTTCTTTACGACTAATCATGGCTTTTCTCTCCACACAGGCCAAAATGGCGATAATCTGGTGCTAGCTGTTAGCATAAATATGCAATATGTTTTCTCTGTGTGTAAAACTGTAAGCGTGTACAGTTCCATCAGAGCTCATAATGAGAAACAGAATGAAAACAGACACCTGCACTGGACATAAATGTGATGAAACTTCATTTTAAACATTTTAATTTGGTTTTGTGCAACACTCACTGGCACAATGCTGAGGATCTGTGGATGGTTGCCAGGGTGTTGCTATGTGGTTGCTAGGGTGTTCTGAGTGGTTACTAGGTGGCTGCTTCTTAAAGTAACTGCTTCTTAGCTGAAATGCTTTTTTACCTTAGATGAACTTACAAAAGTTTGGCTTAATTAAGACATTTGTTTCTGAGCCAGAATAAGACAGACAAAGAGAGAAGAGAGGTGTGAGCGACAGAAAGAAGACAGAAAGAAAGTGAGAGACCGTGAGACTGAAGTGAGCGTTCGGTATGAAAGTGTGAGCGTGTTACTGCCGTAAAAACACTGATGTAATGTGGAAAGATCCACCCTGTTTTAACTGAACTGTTTGAGTTTAGTTTTGTGTCTTTATCACATGTACATGGAGAAGCTCTATAGTGAGAAATGACAGCTAACAACATGTTTTGACTTGTGTAAAACTCTCCAGAATCACACATACATTAAAAGAAAAGTTTATCCAAAAATGAAAATTTGCTGAAAATTACTTTCTCAGGCAATCCAAGATGTAGATGAGTTTGTTTCTTCATCAGATTTGGAGAAATGTTGCATTACATCACTTGCTCACCAATGGATCCTCTGCAGTGAATGGGTGCCGTCAGAATGAGAGTCCAAACAGCTGATAAAAACATCACAATAATCCACAAGTAATCCACACCACTCCAGTCCATCAGTTAACATCTTGTGAAGACAAAAGCAGTGTGTTTCTAAGAAACAAATCCATCATTAAGACATTTTAACTTCAAACTCTTGCTTCTGGCTAAAATACGAGTCCATAATCCATAATAACGCTTCCTCCAGTGAAAATGTTGATCTCCTGTTGTCATCAAAATCCAGCCACATATTTGTTTAGAGCTGTTTTGGACTGTTTTGGCTTGTAAACAGTGTTTGATCTGTGCAGATTTCACTCCTGATTCAGACCAGACCACTTTCCACTGGAGGAAGCGTTATGGACTATGGACTCATATTTTGGTCAGAAGCGACGGTTTGAAGTTAAAACGTCTTGATGGATTTGTTTCTTGTGTCTTCTCAATATGTTAACTGATGGACTGGAGTGGTGTGGATTACTTGTGGATTATTGTGATGTTTTTATCAGCTGTTTGGACTCTCATTCTGACGGCACCCATTCACTGCAGAGCATCCATTGCTGAGACAGTGATGCAATGATACATTTCTCCAGATCTGATGAAGAAACAAACTCATCTACATTTTGAATGGTCTGAGGGTGAGTACATTTTCTGCAATTTTTAATTTCTGGGTGAACTATTCCTTTAAGGCTATTAGTGTCAGTTAATGGCACAAACAGATGTGGAGAGTTTACAGGAAGATGATGTTTGTTTCATAGACCTTCTGTAAGCGTTGCTTCATGTGCTTGTAAAATACAGTCCAGTTTCCAACAGTGATGTTTGTTTAGCTTTTCTTTTGGGATTAGCAGATGTTTGTAGATCATAATTGTGCCTTTTTGTTCAAGGCCTTTAACTATAATTAGAGAATGTTCCTTGAATGTTTTTAGGATTCACATCTTTGATATTCATTGTCGTAAACTAATGATGTGTGAGGGGTTTTAGTTTATATATGTTTGTGTTGTGCTGAAGGCATGTTGACCTAAATTAAGATCGTTTTAGCCATGAAATGAATTCAGTATTCATGTTCTTTGGAGAAAATCCATGACGTAATTCCCAAATCAACTTCAGAGATTTCATTCTGCTGTTTTAAAGTGTTAAACTTTTAATTATCTAATCTAAAGTTAAATATTTTACTTAAGTGATGTTTTAAATCATGCATTAACAAATTTCTGAGTGAAACTGATTATGCAGCAGAAAATAAAGTTGCTTTAACATTGAATTTTCATTTTGTTTGTGGAATTTCATGTGGTTTATTATAGGGAAATTATATGCGTGATTATAAATTTCATGTAAATGAGTGTAACAAGTTTTGTGGTTAGTAACATTAATGTTTCTGAACAAAGTCTCTTACCAAGGCTGCATTTATTTGATCAAAAATACAGTAAAAACAGTAATATTGTAAAGAATAGAAGTAACTTCTATTCTATTTTAGTATATTTTAAAATGCAATTTATTCTTGTGATGCTCTATAACTCTGCATTCAGCCTGGATAAGAGCCTTTTCATGCATTTTTTGCTATAATTTTATTTTTCTCCACCTGCATAGCCATGGCTATGTAAGCAGAAATGTAATTTCAGAGGTAGAGCAAGTTATGTTTTGATGAAAGATTATTTTTCTTTCAAAACAACATGCACTGATGAATCCTGCACAATGAGACCAGGAACATGTTTAGAAGGTAAACCGAGTCACATGGTTGAACCCTGCAGCTGCTGGACTATAGGTTCAGGGGTGGCAGTTCATTCGGCCTGATCCGTCATGTATAATTCCCTGAATCTGCGGTATTCCTGACATTTCCACATTCCCGCTCTGCTCCGGACGTCTCTGTAGGACACAAGCTCTGTGTGTGTGACATCAGAGGCTGTAGAGACGTTATCTCTGATGGGAAACATCATCATAACAGACCGCCCGCAACCTCTGACCTCCTTCTATTGTTTGCATTGCCGCAGGAGCAGATTTATGTAACGAGAGCGGCAGCACAGGGAAGTGTATTTTCATAGCATATGGAGGTTTTAAAGTAAACTGCAGGGAAAAACAGAAAACATGTCAGACTTTTGCACTTCTAAAATTTTTATTTTAATACTGTTCTCAAATGTCTTGATTTTAGTTTTAGTTTCAGCAACAGTTTCATTAGTTAAAAAAACTACACTTTATTTCATGGGTTTATTTCATATTTATATATTGAAGTTTGTTTTAGTCTTAGAATTTTAGTTAAAGGTGTCTTTCTTAATACTTGTATTTGTAGTATCGACAGCTATACAATACTTAGTTTCTTTTTATTCTTTTTGGTTCATTTTTTTAACGACAGGATTTTTATTTATTTTTTTATAGTTTTTGTTTATTTTGTGTTTTATATCAGCTTTCAAAATGTGTTGAAAATTGTGGAAATTTTAATGTAAACTGCAGGGAAACTTTGAGAAGTCAGTCTTCAGACCAAGGTTGTTATACTTTTGCACTTTTGCCCAAAATATATTTTAGTTTCATTAGTTTTAGTCTTTGAATATTTTTATACATTATAGTTACATTTGTTGTGTCATTCTTTCCATGTTAAAATATTTTCACTGTAACAGATATGTTTCCATATTCGGCAACTATACTTGTAGTTCATTTCATTTTAGTTTCAACCAGTTTTTAGTTTTTGCTTAATTTTGAATCATTTTATTTCCGCTTTCAAAAATGGTTAAAAATGTGTGTTCACTGCATATGGATGTTTTCAAGTAAGTTCTATTTGGTTTCAGTTAGTTTCAGCAACAGTTTATTGAATTAGAGTTGAGTTTTTATTTTATGGCAATTATTTTATGGATTTTTATGGACATTTTACATTTAAATTTTAGTTTCTTTTTTAGTCTCTCAATGTTAAAGTACTTGCATTTTTAGTATGGACAACCATGCTTATGGTTTATTTCATTTTAATATGATTTTTCAACCACAGGTTTTATTGAATGGTTATTAGTTCACCATATTGAGGTTTTTAAAGTAAACTGCAGGGGGGGGAAATAATCCTTTTCATATTTTAGTAAATATTAGTGTCATTCATGTTTTGTAATTTTCTTTGTTAATACCAACTACTTTAATCATTTAATTTTAGTTTTTCAGCCACTGTTAATAGCTAGTGGCGGCAGGGGGGAGGTTGCATTTATTATGCAATTATTTTGCATTATTTTCATATACAAAATTGTTTTATATCAATGTTGGTTGCAATATACAATAACAAACATTGTTCTGAACACACTGTCTATATTCTGTCCATCTCTCTCTCTCTCTCTCCTCATTATTGCTGTGTAACAGTGGACGTGGATTGATGGTCTTGTTAATTCGGGTCTCCTGATGGTTGTGTAATGTTCACCTGCCGTTTACGGCCGGTTTTAAATGCCAGCGCTGTGATGTCCGTAGCTCCACCTCCTCGTCCACTGACATAATGAGTGATGGTTCTCATCTGAGCGATGGTGTTTGCGGAGCTGAATGCTGCTGCATGTCAGGAGTGTTTCCAGTCAGGATTTATCAGCGTAGATAATTACTTTCCCAGATTTCCCTCGGCGCTGATGTAGAATACGGAAATTCCTGTGAAAAATGAATGAAGCTGACAACAAAAGTTTGAAGTCTCTGTCTGTTTTTCAGGACAGCTCACCATTGGCGTCTCTGACCAACTGGGAAGCAGTTACAGTGACGTCAGTAAGTATCACACACTTCCAAAGGCGGACAGTAGTAGTGAAGTATTTTTACTTTGCTCAAGTAAATTTTAAAAGTACCTGTACTTTATCAGTGTTTTTCTTTGGAAAACTTTTACTTCACTACATTCCAAAGCATAATGTCGTACTTTTTACTGCACTACATTTCATAAATAAAAATTGTTGTTTTTACGTTTAATACTTAAGAACATTAAAAATGTAGTACTTTCTTGTACTCAAGTACATCTCTGAAATACTTTTACTTGAGTAAAAGAAAGTAGATTTCTAATGTAATTAAGTATTAAATGATATTTAATATGAAACGTAGTGCAGTAAATAGTACAATATTATGCTTTTGAATGTTGTGAAGTAAAGTTTTCTAAAGAAAAACACTCTGATAATGTACAGAAACTTGAAAAGTACTTTTAAAGCAGAGTAAAAATACTTCACTAATGTCTGCCTCTGCACACTTCTAGATGAAACATGGTCTTTTTAAATGAATTTCAGTGTTGGAGTAGCTGTCTTGACATTATAGCATTATTTCTTCAGTAAACCTCAAATGGAGATGTTTAGCAGAATGTTCATGCTGCTCTTTCACATTCAGTGAAACAGAGCGGGTGTGCTGCAGTAAAGTGTTTTTTTCAGCCTGCATCTCACATCTGTGTCTCTGTAGGATTTCAGGGAGGTTTCTGGGACGGACACACCTCTGTCTGCGGCCGCTCTGGACAACGATATCGCCAGTGTCAGCACTGTTGAAGAGCTACTTAGACACATGAACCCCTTCACCTGGCAGGAAGACCTGGAGCAACTTTACACACACACGCACTACTACAGACCACGATCTTTCCACACCGACCGCAAACACAAGCGTGAGTCTCTCTCTCTCTCACACACACACACACACAACTGTATAGCTATCTTTGTGAGGACATTGATTGACACGATGCAGTCTCTAGCTCCTTACCCTAACCCTACCCATCAGAACTAAGTGCCTCACCCAAACCCTTACCCTAAACCTACCCTTTACCCAATTATAACCTGACCCCTAAAACCAAGTCTTGGCCCTCAAACAGGCCTTTAAAGGGCTCTCAGAAAGTGAGGACCAAATGTCCTCATTTTACAATTTTGTCCTCACTCCGATGCTCTAAAACTCATAAAGATAACTGTACAAGTACACACACACACACAACAGCGTTCAGTGCAAGTAAGTGTTCAGTTTGTAAAATGATCTCACTTTCAGTTCATTGAACTTGATTTAGAATTGAATTGGTTACAAATTACAATTTTGAATTTGAATGACAGGAAATATGTTTTGGTACAAAATATAAATATACAAAATAAACCACAATGATGTATTTCCTTGATGTACATTAACTTAACCATTTTAGTTAATTTACTTATTTTTTTGTAATTAACTTTGCCATATAGTGGCAAGAAATCATCTAATATCAAAGTTTGAATATACTTATTTTGAGTAAAATTAGAGGATTCTGGGAAATGAAGTTTTCTTCCAACATGGTTCACAAATTAAAGTTAATTTATTTTGTCTTATACATGAATTATTTATTCTCAGTAAATTAGAGCATTTGTTTATTTATTTATTCATTCTGAGTAAATTAGAGCATTCTGGGAAGTGAAGTTTCATCCATCAGTTTGTCAATCACAGTCTGGAAATTTAATTTTTTAAATTAAATTACTTATGCATTATTATTTTTAGATTATTTATAGAAACATTCCATTATTAAAGGAAGTCATGGTCCAGAAATTAAAGTTAATTTATGTTATATAATGCATTTATTTGGAGTAAATTGGATGATTTTTGAAAATTGTTAATTTAGTAAATATAATATATATAATAATTCTACTGCCTTAAATTTAACTCTGAATCACTGTTCTGTTCGCATCCTGTTCAGGAATTGAAGGCATTTATAACTCAGTTCTGCATGCCCCACACACACACACACACACACACACACACACACACACACACAGACAGACAGACAGCGCAGAGACAGGCACCGTTAACCATTCACTGGGTTTTTATGAGGCAGACAGAGGTGATTTCCTCCCGTCTCTTCATTTATACCTCCCTTCCTCTCTGTCCATCCAGAACAGACTGTGATTATGTGAGTCATAAGTGAGAAAAAAATCCAAAACAACACTGGAATGTTCTTCACAAAGTACAAACACACGCGCGCACACATACAGAGATGACCAAAGTTATTAGAACACTAGTGTTTCCAGCAGCTAAAAATGGTTTGAAGTCAGTTATTTCTATCATTTGCTGTAGTGTGTCAGTAGGAAATATCAGTTTAGATTTCCAAACATTCATTTTGTCATTAATTGTAATAATCCAGTGAGATTTTAGTTTGCTCCACACAGAGATCTGATCTGATCATCATCAGTCTGTCTGGAATGACATGAAGAAACTGAGACAGACTAAATCCAGAAGAACTGTGGAGAACAACATCTCCAAGATGCTTCAAGAGACAAAGCTACCTGAAAAACTATGTGCAAGTGCACTTAGGGCAAAATCTGCTTTAAACACAAAGGATGGTCTCACCAAATGTTGATTTAATTTAGTTAATAGAAGTTAATTGATAAAGAATCTATTCATGATAACTTTTAACAGTATTGTAGCTTTGCAGGTAGGTTTCTTGAAGCATCTTGGAGACGTTGTTCTCCACAGTTCTTCTGGATTTAGTCTGTCTCAGTTTCTTCATGTCATTCCAGACAGACTGATGATGATCAGATCAGATCTCTGTGTGGACCAAACAAAAATCTCACTGGATTATTACAATTAATGACAAAATCAATGTTTGGAAATCTAAACTGATATTTCCTACTGACACACTACAGCAAAAGATAGAAATAACTGACTTCAAACCATTTTTAGCTGCTGGAAACACTAGTGTTCTAATCATTTTGTCCGAGAGGAAGCTGTGTTTGTTGGTGTTTGTTGCAGGGATCAGGTTGTAGTTTGATGTTGACTATGGTTGCAGTAAAGCCGTCCTCTCGCTCTCTGTCCCACTCAGTTGATCTCGATCGTCTGTATGATGATGTGAAGCAGTACAGCTGCACTCCGCGCAATTTCTCGGTGAACCTCCGCGAGGAGCTGAAGGTGACCAACGCCGTGTTTTTCCCACGATGCCTCCTGGTGCAGCGCTGCGGGGGAAACTGCGCCTGCGGCACCGACAACTGGAACTCCTGCAGCTGCAGCGCCGGAAAAACCGTCAAGAAACTACACGAGGTATCCCACGATGCACTTTGATAAATGTTTCATTCGGTCATTGGTCGGTCAGACAGATAGTCCCGCCCCCAAACTCACGCCATTGGTTGAATCCAGTGGTTGATGTAATACACAAACCAAGTACTCGGATATTAGATACCCTAATAAAATATTACTCTAGTAAAAGTAGAAGTACTCCTTTTCCATTTTGTTGAGTAATAAAAAAAAAAGTACAAAATGTATTTACTGCAAGTAATAAAAGTTCAGATGGATGAATCATGTTTATTTATTGTAACCAGCACTAGTCAATAAGAAAGATTAATGCAGACATTTAATATAGCGATCTGCAGATGAGCAAATGTTTTATTTTATTAGCAAAAGTCTAATTTTAGAATCATTTATACAATAGTTTTTGTTAATATTTTGTTCAATTTTATTTTTATATTTTCTCATTGTAAATATATATTTTTCATTTTCATTGTAAATATATATTTTTTCTATAGAAACTTATACACAACAGTGATATTTTAGTATCATTGATATTATTTTAGTATATATTATTTTAGTATTTCAATTTTCAATTTTTCAATTTTTTTTTATTTTTTCTATTTTTAGAATGTATTTATTTATTTTTAGTTAAATTATAGTAATTTTGGTTTTGCCTTTTTTAAAATGTCTATGTAGTTATTACATTTTATTTATTAGTTTTAGTTTATTTAAACTAAATGAAAATGTGGAATGTGATTTGCTGAAACAGATGAAATAATAATTTTAATATTCAATTTAATAAATTTTTAATATTTTGGTTAACACTTATTGGAAGTAACAGCATTTATTTTTTTTTAATTTGTATTATTTTACATTAAATTGCCTAGCCCATACAAACAGTTACGCAAATGTGGAAATATGTATAAAATATGATTTTTATTGGCAGTAATCAATACTAAATTCATAATTGTAAACTTGTTGTTTCAGGCGATCAATGGTGATAAACCCCTTCTTGGTTTATTTTACGTCACTCTAAACAGATGATTAAATTGATGAGTTGTTGAATCACAGTCTAATGTGCAAATGAATCATTTAGTGCAATTTGTGAAGCGGTTCACTAAACAAAACAGCTCCTTTAGAAATTAGATGTTGCTCTTTCATCTCAAAGTGGGTGAATTTATTTATTTATTTATTTATTTTTTTCTCAATCAAAACAAGAGTCAGTATTTCAGCATGAAATATTGAAGTTTTGAGCATTTGTGTGTGTTTATGTACTGGTGTGCAATAGACATGGCACAGCATCTTATGTAGACATGAAATGTTGAATTCTGTGTGTTTGTCAGAAGCAGCGTTTGTTTTTCCGGTGGAGTCTGAGCGAGTGAAGAGTGTGTTCCTCTCTCTGCTTATCAGCTCCAAACACACACACACATGCTGTATATTGTGTGCAGAAACTCCAGCGTATCTCTCCATCCATTCGCTTTCCATTATCCTATAACACTTTATTTTTCCTTGTCTCCATCTGCCTTCACTCATTTCTCAGTCTACTGCTGTTTTCCTCTGATCAGCTGTGACCAATGTGACACTTGTTCTGTGAGATTATCAGCAAATGACACATGAAATCCATCGAGAGAGAGAGAGACACACACACACACACACACACACACACACACAGACTAGTGTTTCATCTGAACTGATGACAGCAGTGAAGTGTGCTGTTTTTTTTTATGTTCTGAAATAAAAACACCCCCCCTCAGGTTTAATTAATAATGCTATCTGAATCATAAGGCATTTCTCTGTGTAGGACAATATTGGAATATTGGTTTAATATCTTCATTTTAAAATTGTCCTTTCAATTTAGTTTAATTATCTCAGAGGTGTGTGTGTAATATATTTTTTTTTTTTTTACAGTGGCTGATGTACGTATGTTTGAAAAATATTACATTTTAATTAATTTATAATTATTTTATATATTTTTTTTTATTTTACTTTGTTTTACTAATTTTATAAAATTTAATAAATTATATTTAAATACATATTTTGTATTATTTTAACTTAAATGTATAAAAATTAAATGTATAAAATAGATTTTTAACATTTATAAATGTCATATATTTAAATTACCAACAAAACTCTGATCATATGAAAACGTGAAAAGATGCACACTCATCATTAGTCTTTCATTTACAAATAGAATATATGATATAAGTTTCTCTAATGTCTTTAAAAGATTTAGAGCATATATTAGAGATTTATTCAGTTTTGATCTCAGAGCAGCATCTCATAAGAGTTGTTTGTTCGTGACTCAGTCAGTGCTGTGTGTTTGTTGTCCTGTGACTCCAGTGAGAAAAATGCAATAGAAAGAGTGTGAGCTCAGTTTATTGTGTTTTTATTATTTTGTGCTGGTCACATGACTCATAACTCATAAAACATAATTTCAGTTGCTGTAGATTCAGTAGCAGTGCAGGAACGATGAACTATTTGTTGCTGAATAATATCTGCTGCACATCTCCAGCTCTGTGTGCATTCATCTACATTCAGTCAGCGATTCTGTTAACTTCATAACATATTAACTGAAGACACACAAACTTAATCAAGTTTCAACCTGAACCCAGTCTGACCTAATCTAGTGTTAATAATCAGACTGAAGCCTCATGGGATGTCTGAGGCATTCTGGGAGTTGTAGTTGCATATAAACACCTGACATCAGCATGACCCCAGCAGCTGCAGAGTGATTGACAGCTGTCACAGAGAATAACAGACTGTTACCCACGGCAACATCTGCTAAATGTGATTGGCTGCGGCTGTCAGTGCTGACTAATGCGAGACACACACACACACACACACACACACACCCCCACACACAGAGATATATGAGCTTCAGTACAGAACATATGACACATCTAGAGGTCAAGGGTCAAGGACTGATGTCGATTGGTAAGCAAATCAATGAAGACAAATCGACTGCTAAATCTTTTATTTCCTGCCCTGATCAAACAAACAAACAGCACTGCGGCTCCAGACACACCTGCAGCTTTGGCTTTGGTTATTTTGATAAGGAATAAATATTATAACAAACTCTTACAGTCATTCTTATGGAATGTTCCGGGTTTAATTCTAATAAACAGTGTGTGCTGTCTAATATCCATTAAAGGGGTGGTTGACTTTATTTTTTTTCTAGGCTTGATTGTGTTTATGGGGTGCAGTCAAACGTGTTCATGTTTAGTTTTTTGAAAAACGCATTATTTTTCACATAATTTACCTTTATTCCACACCTCTCTGTCCCTTCTCTGACAAATGCCCAGATTATTTCCTGGTTCTATGAAGCCCATCGCTCAGAAATACGCAGTGGGCTCAGATTGGTTAGCTGGCCCAGTGAGTTGTGATTGGCTAAACCGCCTCTAGTGCGTGTCTGAATGTCCCGCCCCTCGCCTCAGCGGCATGTGCTCCGGTTGTATTGTAAACAATGGCGTCATCTATATTGCTTATCAATTTGAGCCCGAATGAGACGCAGAGGATATTAGTGAAGAGGATCGCGCAGAACCTGTGCAAGCACGGCTCTGGGAGTTGTAGTTGCATATAAACACCTGACATCAGCATGACCCCAGCAGCTGCAGAGTGATTGACAGCTGTCACAGAGAATAACAGACTGTTACCCACAGCAACATCTGCTAAATGTGATTGGCTGCGGCTGTCAGTGCTGACTAATGCGAGACACACACACACACGTTTTTTTTTTTGTTGTTGTTGGTTCATACTTTTAGATATGCTGTTATTTGTAAGTGCAACTGCTTCTGTTAGCTTTTAATATACATTTTATCCTGATTTAAGCTTTAATACAGCACGGCAACCGCACGCACGTCCATGAATAGCGCTTGTCATTACTGTGTGAAAATAAGTGTATAACTGGAACAGTTTGTTGGAGCTGATCTGACGATCTGAATGAGAGAGAGAGAGAGATGCAGAGCAGGGGGATGCAAGGAACAGTATTAAGAACCGCTGCTTTAAAACATATGATTTTGAAACTTGTGAATCCATTAGAATGGTTAGAAGACAGAATCGTGATTCATATATGAATAGATTTTTACGTGCACCCCTAGTTTTCTCTTCCTCTTTTCTAAAGCAGTGCAGCATGGCCCCGCCCCCTTTGCTGCGTGTTCCCAGGGGCGGGGTTTATCTGGGTTCATGACATCATGGACCCGAGAAGTAACTCGTTGTAGTCCCTTACCAGTCGTTTTTGTAGGCATTAAACTGCCAGAATTTTAAAAGACGATATCTTCGTTTGCACTGAACTTTCAACTTCGTAACTTTGCAGGTACTGTTTATGCTCAAACAGCAACATTACACACTAACTAATGTTAAAAAAGAAAGAAAGAAATCAACCACCCCTTTAACACAGAAAATCATTTAGACTCAGTTTATTTTTAGAATGAAAACGCAGTTAAAATACTTTGAAAACACTGTTATAATGTTTGCTGCTACTTTTGTTTACTGTATAAAATTATTTTTTTATTACTGTTGACAGAACCCAGAGCCTTACTTTTAAGTTTCATTGTGTTTAGCAAGGTTAGTTTTTTTTTTTAGTTTTTTTTATTTCATGATCTTTATTTATATTTTTTTCTTAATTTTATTTCTCTATATTTTATTAATTTATATAAATTATTTTTCTAAATTAACATGTATAAGTTTGTTATATTTAAAGAACTAAATTTGTTGTTATAAAGAACAAAATTTGCTTATTTTAATTGTTTAGGTAGTTAAAGAACCAAAATTGCTGAATTAAATTTTTTACATTTATTTGTTATTAGCTGAATTATATTTTTACATTTAGTTGTTAAAGAACAAACTTTGTGCTGAATTTATTTGATTGTTTAATTCCTAAAGAACAAAATTTGTTACATTGGTCACAACTGATCGAAATTTGTGTGAATTTGAGTTTTTTACTGGTTATTGTTAAAGAACAAAATTTACAGAATTAATTTGATTTTTAAGTTTAGTTATAAACAAAATTACTGAATTTATACTTTACATTGTTATAGTTAAAACAACAACATTAGCGGAATTAATTAGATTTTTCACATTTAGTTGTTAAAGTTAAAGAACAAAATTTATTTGATTTTTACATTTAGATAATTTGCTAAATTAGATGTTTTTTTTTTTTTGTTTTGTTTTTTTGCATTTAGTTGTAAAAGCAAAAAAAAGTATTGGTTTGAATTTTGTTTGTAAGTTTTGTTCTTTAACAATTTTTTAAAAATAAATTTTATATTTACTTGTTATATAGTTAAGCAACAAAATGTGCTGAATTTATTTTTGCATTTAATTATTAAAGAACAAAGCTTGCTGTTTAATTGTACGTTTAGTTGTTATAGTTAAAGAACATTTTTTTTTTCTGAATTTATTTGTTTTTAAGTTTTAGTTAAAAAATGCTAAACATTTACTGAATTTATCTTTTAATATTTCATATGTGTGTGTATATGTTGTCAGGTGCTGAAGTTTTCTCCAGGTCCGAGTTTCTACAGGAAGAAAACACATGCTCACTGGGTTCTGGAGGAGATTTACCTGCAGCACCATGAGAGATGTGACTGTGTGTGTCAGTCCAGACCGCCGCGATGAACACACACAGACAGACAGACACACAGTACGCCATTCAGACGCATAGCTTCAGGTCATGCTTCCACCTAAACAAAAACCCTATTAATAACATGACACACACACACACACACACACACACACACACACACACACACACACACACACGTCTTCAGTTTTCTGTCCAGTGTTGGGAGACTGATATAATGCAACTTCTCTGTTTCAGTTTTATTTTTATGGTTTAGATGTTATTGTGTCCAGTAAAGTCACATGGAACTCATCAATGGAATGTAAATGAATATTAATGAGGCTTTTGCTCTCTGAGACCAATCAGAAGTCAGAGATCCCTGAGGGGGCGGATCCTTCACAATCTGATCCAATCCAGTGTTATTTATTAAAAGAACCGTCTTTGTCTTTTTATATCTGTGATCATGCTGTTGTATGTGGCTTTTGTTTTCATATTCTCTTTCTTGTCTGATCAAAGGTCATATTGGAGTGACTCTCATAAAAATGTTCATTTCACCCCAAAATTAAAAGAAAGAAACTTGCTTAAATTAGATTTAAAAAGTCTACTTTTAGGTCTATTTTTTTTATTTTGTTTGCATTAATTTATGACAAATAAATAAATTAGTTTATCCACTATGAAAGCCTGTTTCCACTTTAAAATATGATTCTGTAAGTCATATTTTGATTTTGCATCTCATAAGAGAATTTTCCACAATAATGACTAAGCCTGTCATACTAATGAAAAGCTTTCGCATAGAGTTTGAATTTGTACAAGAAACTAAGTCATTACTACATGATTTTTTTCAAGTCACTATGAGAAATATTTTATTTTTTTTTATGAGAAACTAGGTCATTATTACTTGAAACTTTCTCAAGTCATTATTATGAGAAAGTTTTGAATTTTTATGATAAACTGTCATTGTTACATGAAATTCCTCAGGACATTACTATGAGAAATATTTGAATTTTTACAATAAACTGAGTCATTACTATGACATTTAAATATATATATATATATATATATATATATATGGTAAACTAGGTCATTACATCAAATTTCTCAAGTCATTATTATGGGAAAGTTTTGAAATACTTATTAAATATTAAGTCATTACTACATTAAAGTCACTATGAGAAATATTTGAATTTTTATGAGAATTTAAGTCATTACTAGATGAATTTTTCTCAAGTCATTATGAGAAATATTTGAATTTTTAGAAAAACAGTCATTATTATGAGAAAGTTTTGAAATACTCAAATATATTTGAATTTACACGAATGCTTGAAATATTTAAATTTTTTTATTTAGAAACAAGGTCATTATTACATGAAATTCCTCAAGTCAGTATTATAAGAAAGTTTTTTATTTTTACGAGAAACTAAGTCATTATTACGTGAATTTTTTCTCAAGTCACTATTGGAAATATTTTTAAGACAACATAACTCACTACAAGCCACTACATTAAATTTCTCAAGTCATTCATTATTATGAGAAATATTTGAATTTTTATGAAAAAAAAAAAAAAGTCACTACATGAATTTTCTCAAATCAATATTATGAGAAAGTCTTGATTTTTTCCGAGAAACAAAGTTATAATTACCTGAATTTTTTTCAAGTCACAGAATTAGTTTTACAATAAACTGTCATTATTATGAGATATTTTGGAATTTTTACAGAAAGCATCACTTGACTTTTTTTCCAAGTCATTATTATTAGAAAGTTTTGAGTTTTTACGAGAAACTAAGTCATTATTATGAGAAATTTTATAAGAAGCAATCATTATTACATGAATTTTTCTCAAGTCATTATGAGAAATATTTGAATTTTTATGATAAACTAAATCATTGAAAAATTTTGGAATTTTTATGACAAACATCAAAAGTCATATTACATGATTTTTTCTCAGGTTTTTATGAGAAAGTTTTGAATTTTTATGAGACACAAAGTCATTATTAAATGAAAGTTTGTCAAGTCATTATTATGAGAAATATTTTAATTTTTTATGTGAAATTTCCTCATTGTTATGTCATTATCATGAGAAAGTTTTTCATTATTATGACACAGAATCATATTTTTTACTCAACTGAGGCAGAAACGTTTTTTTTTAATTGTTCATTCTCAGTGGTGGCTCTCATGTGATTCTCATTTCTCAAATATTTTTACTCAGACAAGTATTTTTATAAAGTTATTATTTAAATCAGCATGATGGCAGTAGATTACCATTATGTATAAATATTTTACTTTACAGTATTTTTTCTTCTAGGAGCTTCATGGTTTATTTGTTTGTTTGTTTTTGTTTTGTTTTTGTTTTTAATATGGCCTAGACACGTTGTCAGATTTCATGACTTTAAAACACAAATGAAAACAAAAGGGACCAAACACACACACTCACAAACACACTTTGACTTGGACTTGTAGATGAAAGTGGTCTGTTGATGTTTCATCAGCCAACAAAAGCACTTCATAACACACATTTCCACTGATATAATTGTCTTGCATATTTATTCAGAAGACCTGATGTTCTCCGTCTTTTCTCTCGGTTCACTGTTATCCGTGACGATCGGCTCCAGCAGCGCGGGCCCCTGGACTCGCCTTCATCTCTCTGTAAATCTGCGGGGTTTCCTCTGTTCCCTGATCTGAGTTTAATTTAGTGGCCCCTGCGGGACTCGTTCATTCTGCTGTAAGAGCGCAGCGCCGCAGGGACGGATGTGGCAGTGTGGATTTAACCTTTAATTGCCAGGCTTTAAAGCGCTTTTATTAAACGTTAAGACACGCAAAATGAAACCAATGATTCTTTCTCGTCTGTGGAGTACAGAGTGTTTCTCGCGCCATCAAGTCTCTGTCAGAGCAGCGCGCATGTCTGATTCCTGTCAGCCCGATTGTTTTCTACATGTATCGTGTCATAAAAGCACCAAAATAAAAGAACTTTGTCATGTTTGTCCTGGGTTTATTTTTCTTTTTGAAATTGAATTGAATTTGAATTTGAGGTGAACTAATCATTTCTGTTTCCTGTAAAGAACCCATAGGATGTTGCACATGCATTGTCAACACGAAATGAATGAATTCCTCGCTGAGACGACGAATCACATTAATCATATTTCGCTGAGAACGCAAACTTCTGGAGGGCGCATAAGTTTGAACTAGCGAGTTTAGGTATATTGGTGCAGCACCAGTTGTTGTCTTGTAGGCAAACGCCAGTACCTTCAATTTGATGCGTGCGGCTATTGGTAGCCAGTGTAACCTGATGAAGAGATGAGTAACGTGTGCTTTTTTCGGCTCATTAAAGACCACTCTCGCTGCTGCATTCTGGATCAGTTGCAGAGGATTGATAGTACATGCGGGGAGGCCTGCCAAGAGAGCATTACAATAGTCCAGTCTGGAGAGAACAAGAGCTTGGACAAGGAGTTGTGCGGCTTGCTCTGACAGGAAGGGTCTAATCTTCCTAATGTTGTATAAGGCAAATCTGCAGGACCGGGCCATTGTAGCAATATGGTCTGTGAAGCTTAACTGATCATCGATCACAACTCCAAGGTTCCTGGCTGTCCTGGAAGGAGTTATGATTGATGAACCTAGCTGTATAGAGAAGTTGTGATGAAGTGATGGGTTGGCTGAGGCCACGAGCAGTTCTGTCTTAGCAAAGTTGAGGTGAAGGTGATGGTCCTTCATCCAGCTAGAAGTGTCTCTCAGGCAGGCTGCAATGCAAGCAGCTACAGTCAGATCATCTGGATGGAATGAGAAGTAGAGTTGAGTGTCATCAGCATAGCAGTGATAAGAAAAGCCATGCTTCTGAATGAGAGATGCTAATGATGACATGTAGATGGAGAAGAGAAGTGGACCAAGTATTGAGCCTTGAGGAACCCCAGTAGCAAGAAGTTGTAGCTTAGAAACCTCACTCCTCCAAGACACCCTGAAGGACCTACCTGAGAGGTAAGACTTGAACCACAAGAGTGCAGTTCCTGAGATGCCCATCTTTCTGAGGGTGGACAGGAGGATCTGGTGGTTAACTGTGTCGAAAGCAGCAGACAGATCCAGCAAGATGAGTACTGAGGATTTGGAAGTTGCTCTTGCCAGTCTCAGGGCTTCAGTAACCGAAAGCAGGGCAGTCTCGGTTGAGTGGCCACTTTTGAAGCCAGATTGGTTGTTGTCCAGGAGGTTGTTCTGTGCAAGAAACATAGACAGTTGGTTGAACACAACTCGCTCAAGTGTCTTTGCAATGAATGGAAGAAGGGATACCGGTCTGTAGTTTTCTAAAAATGCTGGATTTAGAGAGGGTTTTTTAAGCAGTGGGGTTACCCTAGCCTGCTTGAATGCTGTAGGAAATGTACAAGTGTGAAGAGAGGTGTTGATAATGTGAGTAAGCGCAGGTATGACTGAAGAAGAAATGGCCTGAAGGAGGTGAGTGGGGATAGGATCAAGTGGACAGGTAGTAGGATAATTGGAAAGGATATGTTTGGAATCGTCCGTCTCCGAGAGTGGAGAGAAGGAGGAGAGAGAGTGTGTATTTGTGAAGTTATCATCAGTTTGTGGTGTGGTGAATTGATCACTGATGGTTTTTGTTTTATTTGTGAAGAAAATTGCAAAGTCATCAGCTGTAAGAGTTGATGAAGGAGGAGGGGGAGGAGGACAGAGAAGAGAAGAGAAAGTTTTGAAAAATGAGCGAGAGTTAGAACAGTTGTTAATTTTGTTGAGGTAGTATGTCGTTCTATCTATATAATTTTAAAAATTATCTAAAATTTAAATGAAAATTAAAGCAGAACACATAGAAATGAATTCAAAATATTAATAAAAACTATAATACAACCCATAATATTAAAACAATCTCTACACTTTCCCCATAGACTTCCATTATATTTTTTCATTACTGTAAACAGGTTTTTTGCTTGTCTTTACAAACTGATATAAGTCTAAGTTATTTTCAGTGGTAATAAACAGCATCTGATATGCTGATGTATTGAACTTTAAGGAATTCTTTAAGGAATTCATTAGAACAAACTTGTGCATGTGCTAATGAGTATAAAAGCATCGAATAAGAAGTATTTCCACAGCTTTTTTTATCATTACGCTCTGCCACACGAGAAGATGAGAGAAATACTACTGTAATATTTTCAGATGAATGAGTGTGGCATTTCTTTGGTCGCTGCAGACAGATGGAGAAAATGAGGTCAGGTGTGGGTGGATGTAAAAGTCAGGTGACCTCTGACCTCTGGAGGGAAGCAGCGGGGGTGGAGACTGTCACATCACGACTGCACGCTGCTACTCACACACACATTAAACTTTCATCTGGTTGCTCACACAGTTCAGCCATTTCAGCCAGAATTCTCTGAGAAACTGTGCGCCGTAAGCTTTTCACCTGTTTACATCACTGTGTGTGCGAGCCAAAGAAAAATGTGCATTAGATTTCATCAGCATTGCATCAACATTGAAAATAAGCAGCGATGGAGCGATAAAATGATGAGAGGGGTGATGACACACTCACATCAGGCCCCGCGAAACACACATTAAACACACACCTGACAATCTGACACACATTTATGCTGAAGAATTCACTACACTCACCATGAAACAGCATTTTACTACTGTACTGTGATGGATTTCCAGGATTTAAGATGTATTTTTTTTTTTTTTTTTTTTTACATCATCTTGACTTATTTGATCGGATTGCCAAAAGTTCAGACATTAAAATTGATGTTTTAAAAATGTAAAATAATCTTTTTTTTCTGAGATCAAAACTAGAGGGCTTTAAATGTACATAATGAGGTCATGTGACGACTGAACTCTTAAAGTCAGCATAAAAAAAAAAAAAATAATAAATTAAAAAAATCACATTATTTTCTAAATATATTACCATTGTACTTTTTACATTAACTTACCAAAAAGTGCAAAAAAACAACAAAAAAAAAAGTACCCAGGTGCTACTATTGTATATTTCAAAATACCACAGTATTACCATCTGTTACAATCACTGTACAAGTGTATTACAAAAACCAAAACAACAACATGGTATTAGACTGAAAAAATAAAATAAAATATGAATATATAAAATATAAATTATAGTTTCCAACTTATTCAACTATCACTTACATTACAAAAGTACCAAAAAGTACCAAGTTTGTACTTTTTTTTTTTTTTGTATTTAACATGGAATTATCATATTTTTTTGCATTCACAATAGATTTTTTCACAATTCACAATTTTTTCATTAATCATGGTAATGCCATAATTTTTATGTTTACCATACTGTTTTTTTTTTTTTTTTTTTACATTTACCATGGAAATACCACATTTTTTATATTTATCATGGAAATACCATGTTTTTTTTGTTTTTTTTTATTATGGAACTAGCAGTTTTGTTTTTACATTTCATGGAAATACCATGTTTTTTTTTATTTTTTATGCAACTAGCTTTATTATTATTATTTACATTACATGGAAATACCATGTTTTTTATATTTACCATGGAACTACACTTTAGCGTAAAGAACATATAAATAATCTGAAGTGCCTTTTTCCACTATAAAGAATTTTGTGTAATATTAGGCCTCGTTCAGACTGTCAGCCCAAATTCGGCAACATACTACATGAAATCTGATTTGTGCAAATCTGTTTCAAGCTACATTCGTATGTGGTTTGGAATCCTATTCAAATCGCATTCCTGGAAATCTGTTTCAGTCTGACCAGTCAGATCGGATTTATCCTAGCTTTTTCACATCCCCACAGCACGTAAATCGTAAAAAGAAAGACGTTTTTGTAGAAAACATAATAAACGTCTTTGCAGAAACAAGCTTGTGCTGTTGCGAACAGCAGGTCAAGTGGAAAAGACAATAGGGCCTACACTGGTAGTATACGCACCTCTTTGAGTGTTGAAACTAGCAGAGACGGCAGCACAGAATAAAGCCGCAAATTCCAGCTTCCTGTGTTTCTGCTGCTGCCTCACAAGATGAATAATCACGACAGCAACATGTTGTCATGTTGTAAGAAAACATCTGTATTGCAAACTGTATTTCTGTTGTTGTTTTTAGAGTTGGCATAACAACGCAACGGCATTGCTATAGAAGCCAACAACACACATTCCGTAAAACGAAAGAGTGCTTATGGACACACAAATCGGATATGAACTGTTGCGATACACTGTGTGGACAGTCAGTCATTCAAATCAGATTCCATCTGGATATGCACAAAATCGGATTTGGGCTGACAGTCTGAACGAGGCTTTACACTATTTTGTGTAATCGAAAGTTTCCATGGGTGTTAAAGGTTCTTCATGGAATCACCAATGCCAATAAAGAAGCTTTATTTTAGTAAATTCACATACTAAATAAATGATGGCATCCTCTGACAGTGAGCCTCTCCATCTTTAAAACAGTTGTGCGATTACACAAGCAGAGACACACAGTGTTAATCTAACTCGTCTTTCCATCTGTTTGTCTTTCTCTCTTGATTTCTTCATTTGACATCTCATTTCTCATTTTCTTTCCATCTGTGAACATTACATAAGGATCCTGCAGCTAAACATCCGCCGAATAATTCACTCCCAAATGACACATCTGATCATCTTCTCACCGTCATGTCGTTCTAAACCTGTAGGACTTTCTTTCAGGAATATGAAAGATGTTGAGCTTCCTGTCCACAATGACAGAGAGCAGCGTGAACATTCTGCTCAACATCTTCTTTAACGGGCTTCTTTTGGAAAAACATGAAGGTGAGTAAATGCTGATTTTTGTCTGAATGATTGCTCTGAACACACACTCAGTCTCTGTGGTGTATTTAAATCAGAGGCGCTGCGGGCGTCCGCTGACAGACAGCCATGAGAAAAATCAACTATGACAGGAAGAGGGAAATTAATGAAGAAAATCAATCAAAATCACCTCACACACACACTTACACACACTCGGCCCGCAGGTCTGTGGTTTCCTAACACACAGCATTCCTCTGCTCTGTTTCCTGTTTTGCAGTTTGATTGTGTGTGTGAGAACAGGAGACCCACACTCAGAAAGAACACACACACAATTCAATTCCAGTCCAATTAGACAATCACAAACTTATACAACTATCATTTACATAAAACTACCAAAATGTACCATGTTTTTACCATTTTTTTTACATTTACCATGGAACTACTAGTTTTTTTTATATTTGACACAAAACTACTTACCATGGGAATATCATGTTTTTTTTTTCTTTTTTTTTTTATTACATTTATTATGGAAGTAACACGTTTATTTTACATTTATTATTGTACTACCATGTTTTTTTTTTTTTTTTTTTTTTGTACATTTACAGGGGTTAAAGCAAAAAAAAAAAAAAAAAAAAATCCTGAGCCTGAACTTTTTTCAAGGGGTTGGGGGGTTGTGGGAGTGGACACATACACAGGGTTATATTTGGCAAAAAAATAAATAAATAAATAAAATAAAAATAATAATAAAAAAAGAACATTATTTGAAAATAATTTTCCTCGAAACTAACTAGTAACGTATCTGCCATTGCCATTAGCCCTTGTCAGGCTCAGACTACAGATTATGGTGGGCTATTTGAAACAGCAATACCAAGAAAGGTTACTCACTACAATATGGTGCAAAAACATGTAACATTTAGGATACTTTTGAAATAAAGTTTTGCTGGTTAGCTTTGTCATTGACAGGGTACAAGATGACACAATCTAAAACATGAAATTTCTGAAATTGTTTTGTTGAAAAGAAATAATGGTAAATTAAATACTAGGAAATGAATATAAAATAGGAAATATAAAAAGCCAGTTTACTACAGAAAACTACAGTTCGGTTCAATTAACAACAACAAAAACATTAAAATGCCACAGGGTTCCTACAGATACTGCAAAATGAAATTCCGGGACTTTCAAGGGCTTTTCCAAGCACTACTTTCTTGGTTTTCAAGGACTACAATCAGATCTCACTTATCAAACAATGTTATTATTATCTTTCAAATTGTAATAAATAAACCAATAAAACAAAATGGTACAAATAAAGTGCATCACATGCAAAGAATGCAATAACTGTGGCAACTTTAACATTTGAAAGAATACTATGGCAAAGTTATTGGTTTCCTTATTCAAACAGATTTTTTTCTTTCTTTCATTAATACATGATTGATCTGAAGAATGAAAGCTGTATCATAGACTTAGAAAATTATGAGCTATAGCACCGCTTATCAACACTAGGGGTGTGACAATACACTTAGCTCACGAGCTGACACAAAATGCAGATACTTGGTTCACTAATGACACGTTTTAATACTTTAAGAAATTTTCAAATGACAAAATATTTGTCTTTTAATCACAAAAAGTAAAACAATGCAGTTGTATTTTGAAAAGTTTTGACTAATCTAAGCACTTAACTAACGATTATTTTGCTAATCAAGTAATCTACTGATTATTTTGACAAGTGAGTAGTCTGATATTTTTTAGTAATACAAATAGAATGAAGTGAAAAACAGGCATTAATATGACTATAATTATATATAAACTAACGATGAGGCAATAATAATTGGCTCAAATAAAGTATCAAATCCAAGTACATGGTTTTATTGAACAATACTGTCGAGACCCAGGCTTCTTTTCCTTTCATCAGCTGCGACTCTGCAATTGGATACTATTATGCGTGTCTCCTGTTTGTGTTTATAAGAGCAGAAATTTCTGATTGGCTAGTAGGTAATGTTAGTTTGGTTGAGAGTGAAAGCTGTGTTCCTCTCATACATTTGTAGGCGAACTCATGAACTCGAACGTGATATCAACAAATTTTTTTTTTTTTTTTTTTAAATGTAGGCAAACTATCTATTTTTTTCCAAATGCTGTAGAACTTTAAGCCCTGCATTTACCATGGAACTACCATGTTTTTTTTTTCCTTTTACGTTTATCATGGAAATACCATGTTTTTTACATTAATCATGGAAATAATGTGTTTTTATATTTGCTACATAATTATATTATGTTAAATTATATTTACCATGGACCTGCCACGTTTTTTAAAATGTATTTATTATATTTACATTTACCATAGGAGTACCATGTTTGTTCTTTTACATGTATCATGGAAGTACCATGTTTTTTTTTTTTTGCTTTTTTTAATTTACCAAGAAACATCATGATTTTTTATTATTTTTTTTTTACACTTACAAAGAATCTACCATGTTTCATTCATTCATTATTATTATTATTATTTTATGGAACCAGCATATTTTTCTTTATGTTTACATTTCACGGGAATATCATGTTTTTTTTGTTTGTTTGTTTGTTTGTTTGTTTGTTTTTTATTTAAATCATGGAGATACCTTTTTTCCATTTATTATGGAGCTTTTTTTTTTTTTTTTTTTTTACATTTAATTGAACTACCATATATTTTACATTTAGTTTTGATCAACTGTGTTTGATTTCCCTATATTTACCTTTTTTTGGGGGGTAGTATAATTTTTTGGGGGTTTTTTTTGGGTGTCATTGTAACACTTCAGTATCACTGAAGTATCATCACTGTACCATAGTACGTTCTGGGACATTTACTGCTGTCCAGTTACAGGTGGACCCTGTGTGTGTGTGTGTGGGACTAAAGGTCAGCATTTTGATTTATGTTGCAGTTTGGATTTGAAATTGCACATAAACACCAAAATTCAGTATTCTCTCTCTCTCTCTCACACACACACACACACACACACACAGTGACCTTTGATGTGCGGATAAAAAGCCTCTCCATCAGAAAAGTCAAGAAGCTCCAAAACTCTTGAGTGTGTGTTTGTGAAAAGCCTCCAGCAAAAGGGCAACTAATCAGATCGCACGGCTCACCCTCAAGAAAAGAGACACGGAAACAGGATAATGTCAGTCTAAATGAGAGTGTGTGTGTGTGTGTGTGTGTGTTCTGACGTCACAGCGACTAGACACACACACTACAGACAAGTATCTCATATAAAACAACACTACAATGTACTATACTGTAGTAGAGTGATGGTATCAGATGGTGCTGTATGATTATCATATTCATATACCATGGTATTTATATGGTACATGCCAAAAAAATAAAAATAAAAATAAATAAATTGGTATGAAAATAGTACCATGTGTAATAATGAATTGACTATGATACAAAAAACAAACTGCTGTTAAGCTGACATTAACATACAAAAAGCACACTGGTACTGAGTGACTGAGGATGTTTCTGTTCCTCTGTAAAGGAAAATGAGGATCAGAGGAGAAACACGACGCCCATCATCTGCATCCTGATCTCACACACATCACAGAGGTCAAAGGTCACGTGTCATACCTGCTGCGGTACAGATGAATCCAGAGGGCAGGTGACCTCTTTAACATGAGTGTGGGTCAAATGTTGTCACTGGAAGCCACTGACATTCAGATGCACTGAAAGATGAATACTAATGTACTGCACACTCACGACTGCTTTTACTAAACAATTTGTAAAACTATATACTAAAATAAAGCTTTCAAACAGTGATATGTTATAGCCGGATCAAATGAAAATGGATATATATATACATACATATTAGGGGTGGGACAATAAATCGATATGGCGATATATCGTGATCCTTCTCCATGCGATACGATAATCGATATCTGGCGCCAAATATCGATATTTTAATTAATACAATAAGGTGCTCTAAATACATTTTCCTGCTCCCAGCGTCTAAAAATGCGTGGAAATCGCGGCCCCGGCATTTCCACATTCTTTCCAAGAGCGCTCAGAGCAACTATGAAGCGCGTTCTCTATGAAGATGGGGAAGCACGAGGAACCGAATGATAAACAGATTTCCAGCCACTGTATTAGCTCTACTGCTATATATACACGTTTATGGAGATGAAAACTAAAAAACTGCCCCGGAACAGTTATCAGCGTGGACCATAGGCACCGATCAGGTTATTATTGCAGAGCGCATATTCAGTTCATGAGTAGCCGAACCTCTCCGCTCGGATCGCAGGTGGATTTCCCTCACTATATGAGAGAGAGAGAGCGCCGCCGGTGCGTTCAGTTTTATGTGAACAACACTGGATTCTCTCCCTCTCTCTCAGATATTACAAATGCGCGTTATGCAGTGTGAACAGTGGGCACCGACCAGCAGAAACATAAATCTGCACCTATAGCATGGAGGACGAGACAAAACACTTTCAGAGCAGTAATGCGGCGCAGAAGTGTGCAGTGTGTGTGTGCTTGCCGCGCGTCTACATTTGAAATAACCAACCTGAGCGCGCAAAAGACGCGATGTGAACGGCTATTTTTCCGTGCGGGGCTCTGTTTTTATGATGAGAGGAGTAGAAAGGTTGAGAAAGCACTCCAGGTAAATTTTGAAATGTACCAGGTTTGTTTGTTTATATATATATATATATATATATATATATATATATTACATGGAGAGAGAGAGAGAGAGAGGCTATATAAGTTAAGCAGTTAAATGTGTTTGTTTACAAACAGAGAAAAAGAAAAGTGTAACCTTTTAATAAGTCCAAGAATAAAATTATTAATTTACTCAACATGTTCAAATTGATTTACAGAACTTTTTTTGCTGTTTTCTAACAGTTTGGACTTGAATAAAGAAAGAAAACTTGCACTTAACCTTTTCACAGGCATTTTGTTTAGACAGATATCGCGATATATCATTATAGGATTTTCTAGAAATATATCGATTATCGCAGAATCGCTGTATCATGATATTATCGTTATCGTGAGCCATGTATCGTGATAATATCGTATCATGAGGTACCCTGCGATTCCCACCCCTAATACATATACATACATATATATATATATATATGTATGTGTTCCAATTCCAGAGTACCATAAAATTACCACCACTGTACTATAGTACTACTATAGTACAAGATTAAAGATGGTACATTAAAAAAAATAAAAGATTAAAAATGGAAAATATATATAATATATATTAAAAAAAAATAAAGACATATTTAAAAATATTAAAGACATTTACGCTCACTCTCACCCTCCCGGTAATCTGCTATGGTTTCATTTTCGCTTCCTCCCTCTATAGAGTTATCATCTCTTGATGCTAACATTGCTACTGATACTTTCTGTTCCACTCTGACATCTTGTTTAGATACTTTCTGCTTTTTATCTTCCAGGCCAGCCCGTACCACCCCTTCTGCCCCTTGGCTATCTGACGTTCTCTGCGAACATCGTTCTAATCTCAGGGCTGCAGAGAGGATATGGCGCAAATCACAAAATCCTACTGACCTTAATTTATATCGATCACTCCTCTTTGACTTTTCTGCAAATATCTCTACTGCTAAAAGAACATACTATCACGACAAAATTAACAATTCGCCTAACTCTCGGATGCTCTTTAAAACATTCTCCTCCCTCCTTTGTCCTCCTCCTCCCCCTCCTTCATCAACTCTAACAGCTGACGACATTGCCACATTCTTCATTAATAAAATTACTAACCTCACTGCACAATTCTCCACACCACAAACTGTCAAACACATCTTAGCATCAAACATACACTCGTTCACATCCTTCTCTCCACTCTCTGAGGCAGAAGTCTCTAAACTCATCCTTTCCAGTCATCCTACTACTTTCCGCTTGATCCTATTCCATCCCATCTCTTTCAAGCCATTTCTCCTGCAGTTGTACCTGCACTCACTCACATCGTTAACACATCCCTTCACACTGGAGTTTTTCCCTCAGCATTTAAACAGGCTCGTATTATCCCACTTCTTAAGAAACCCACTCTTAACCCAACTCTTTTAGGGAACTATAGACCGGTTTCCCTTCTACCTTTCATTGCAAAAACACTTGAACGAGTTGTGTTCAACCAAGTCTCTGTCTTTCTCACACAGAACAACCTCCTGGACAGCAACCAATCTGGCTTCAGAAGTGGACATTTGACCGAAACTGCCTCGCTCTCAGTTGTTGAAGCCCTAAGACTTGCAAGAGAGGCTTCCAAGTCTTCATTACTTATCTTGCTGGATCTATCCGCTGCTTTTGATACGGTCAACCACCAGATCCTCCTGTCAACCCTATTGAGAAAGGGCATCTCAGGAACCGCTCTCCAGTGGTTTGAGTCTTACCTCTCAGATAGATCCTTCAAGGTATCTTGGGAGAGGTGAAATATCCATGTCGCAACATCTAGCTACTGGGGTGCCTCAGGGCTCAGTCCTTGGACCACTTCTCTTCTCTGTCTACATGGCATCATTAGGTTCTGTCATTCAGAAACATGGCTTTTCATATCACTGCTATGCTGATGACACTCAACTCTACCTCTCATTCCATCCTGATGATCCGACGATAACTGCATCTCAGCATGTATAACAGACATTTCTTGCTGGATGAAGGACCATCACCTTCAGCTCAACCTAGCTAAGACAGAACTGCTTGTAGTTTCAGCAAACACATCACTTCATCACAATTTCACCTTCCAGTTAGACTCATCAAACATAACTCCTTCAAAAACAGCCAGAAACCTTGGAGTTGTGATTGATGATAAGCTGAATTTCTCAGACCACATTGCTAAAACTGCCCGGTCCTGCAGATTTGCTTTATATAATATTAGGAAGATCAGGCCCTTTCTTTCGAAATATGCAACACAACTCCTTGTTCAAGCTCTTGTTCTGTCCAGACTTGACTATTGCAATGCTCTCTTGGCAGGTCTTCCAACCAATTCCATCAAACCTCTACACTTAATACAAAATGCCGCTGCAAGATTAATCTTTAATGAGCCGAAAAGAACGCACGTCACACCTCTGTTCATCAGTTTGCACTGGCTACCAATAGCAGCTCGCATAAAATTCAAGGCATTAATGTTTGAATACAAAACCACCTTTGGCTCTGCACCCCTTTACCTATATTCAGTACTTCAGACCTATGTGCCCTCTAGAAGCTTGCGTTCTACAAGTGAACGCCGCATTATTGTGCCATCCCAAAGAGGCACAAAATCACTTTCTCTGACTTTTTCATTAACTGTTCCCATCTGGTGGAATGACCTGCCCAACTCAATCCGAGCAGCTGAATCCTTAGCCATCTTCAAGAAATGGCTAAAAACCCATCTCTTCCATCTTTATTTGACCCTCTAACTCTAGCATTCTCTTTTCTAATTTTATTTTATCTATCTCCTTTCTTTTTATTAAAAAAAAAAAAACTAAACAAAACACTTGACCCCCTATCAATTGCATATTTATTCTCTAACTGCTAGCTTTTCTTAAAAAACTAAAACACTAGCTTTCTTTTCTATATTCTATCTACTTGTTAAAAAAACAAACAAACAACAAAAAAAAACCTTGCTACGTGTACTGCGTTAGGATAACCAAGACTTGTCATATCGCTTGCATGCTGTTGCTCTTTTGTTGGTTTTGATTGCTTCTATTGTCCTCATTTGTAAGTCGCTTTGGATAAAAGCGTCTGCTAAATGACTAAATGTAAATGTAAATATAAAAATAAATTAAATAATTAAAAATAATGTATAAAATATTAAAATATAAACAATGTATAAAATAACAAAATTCTAAATAAAATATTAATATATTTAAAAAATATTATTTTATACTTGTAAAAAGAAAAAATGTATCACAATCAAAATATTACAAATGTAAAAATATTAAAATATAAATTCTATATAAAAATTAAAACTAATGTATAAATATTAAAATACAAAAAATACTTAAAATATTAAAATTATAAATAGAATATGAATATTTTTAAAAGACAAAAAAGTAAAATGTATTACAACAAAAAATATTACAAATGTAAATAACGAAAAAATCATATATAAAATATAAAAATATAAATTCTATATAAAAACAGAACAGAGAAAGTTTTTTTTTTTTTTTCCCCCACAGTTTCAGTCATCTTTATTGTTTCGATCCAATGGTTTCTAGTGAGAGTCTGATGCAGCCAATGAGGACAGAATGTTTGGTGAAGCAGTTACACCAAGGGCGTAGGTTTGCTTTTGACTATGGTGGGTACATAAACCCAAGTACCCCCAAGCTCCACCAACCTCTTATTTCAGTGTTGTTTTTTTATTTTGTGGATATTTCAGCTAACAGTTTGATTTGTACATTCAGTTAAACAACTTTAAGTTAAAGTTAAAGACCGTCTGAGGCGACGATGCTGTTACAAATCCTGCACCACAGAGTGCCACTTACATATTTTTACCATTAAATCACATTAAATTTGTCCCAAATTATTGTTAATGTTCATAATGACTTTATCCTAGGTTGGAAGATTGTGTATCTTTCCGCACAACCTTTTTCTGTCTGTATGCATAGGGAGGGAGCTAATAATAGCCATAGATTGCACTTTCTCTTTCCGTTTGCTGTTTTGTTAAACATCGTACTTCAAATTAATCAATGCAACTTCGTTAATTCCTGAAGTGAACTTCTATATTAACTGTTTTGGACCGCTGTCTTGAACTTGGTACAATACCTATGAGCTGTTCTAAACGCGGCTGCACTTCTAGCCTTAATTCTACGTCCCTGAGTTACACACACACACACACACACACAATCACACACGCTCTCTTCTCCATCCTAATGCTGTGGTTGTGCTGAAGGTGAGACAGCAGTGAGATGTTTAAACAGGATGCGGCTGGCAGAATGAAACTTAACAAAAAATGAATCACTAATATAAATTATTCAGACACAAATTAAATGAGAAAAGCACTAAAGACAAACAAAGCCCTTCAGCCTCTGCAGAGACAGTATGCTCAGATCAGCACACAGGCATACTGTACTCCTCTCACTCTTACTGTAGTATGGATACTGAGCACAGTACAAAACCCAGATGATCAGCTACATTTGTCAAAATGTGCAGCAAACAGCCAGTGTGAGATACTGTATCCCACAATGCAATGTGCTCGACTTCAGCTTTCATTTCCAGTGTGATGAATGAACCGGAAGCAAAATCCACAATGTTCTTTTTGACTTATTCACAAAATGAGAAAAACCATTAGGAAAGACACTTAAATTTTGCAAAGAACAGAAAAATAATGTGTGAATAAGTGTTATTACAGTGTTACAGTGTTATTGTAGTATCATTGAGAGTACAGTTTTTATTCATATTTTGGATTAGTTTTTATATTTTCCATTTTCATTTTATTTATTTATTTATTTTTAATTTTACTAACTTAGTGTTTTAACCATTTCTATTTTTTTATTTCTGTTTTAGTTTTAGTTATTTTAGTACATCAAATTTAATTAAACGAAAATGTGAAAATACATGAAAAAAGAAACACACTTAAGGAGTTTTTTATTTAAAATATTTTATTTCTAGTTAACATTTATTTTATTTTATAACACTGATCATATAAAGTATATTAAATAAGAAACACATCATCTTTGAAATTATTTCCTGTTTGTTAAATTCATTATTTATTTTATATTTCACTTTATTTTATTTTATTTTACTTTTTCCTTTTCTTTTCTGTTGCTTTTTTCTGTTAACTTTTAAATGTGTTTGTATTAAATATTTGTATTTTCTACTATTTGTATTTAATTTTTTCTGAATCTTTCATTACTGATTTTATTTGTTTTTTAATTATTCATTAAATTTTGCATGGATTTCTCACTGCACACAGCCAAGTTGCGTCGACATATGCTTGTACAGTTTTTGTAATGCCAATAAAGTACTAAAACGGCACTAAAATTAAATGGAGACAGAGATAGATCTTGATGAAAAACTCTTTTATTTAATAATATAAATACCTGCAACAAGACTGACTAAAACTACAGTGTCACAGCAGCTTTAGTGCAGCGATCAGGACAAAAACCACGATATGCAGCCAAAGACCATTCAAAAACTTGTAGTGTGATCATATAAAGCACATGGATTGCTCACACTGTAAATTGATTGTGGAAACACCTCAGTGTGTGTTTTACTGCTGTTTGAGGAAGAGCGCCGCTCCGCTCTGGATCCATGTGTCATGATCTCCGGCACACGGCAGCTGCACGTTTGTCACCACACGCTGACGCTCGCCGCTGCTGTACACAGGCAGAGAGATGCACTCGTCAGGAGAATAACTTCCCACAGCGCTCTGAAACACACACACACACACACACTCTATAGCGCACAGCCTTCACCGGAAACATCGTATGTGACCCTGGACCAAAAAACCAGTCATAAGGGTCAATTTTTTGAAATTGAGATTTATACATCATCTGAAAGCTGAATAAATAAGCTTTCCATTGATGTATGGTTTGTTAGGATAGGACAATATTTGGCCGAGGTGCAAAAAAATCTAAATATTGAGAAAATCGCCTTTAAAGTTGTCCAAATGTAGTTCTTAGCAATGCGTATTACTAATCAAAAATTAAGTTTTGATATATTTATGGTAGGAAATGTACAAAATATCTCCATGGAACATGATCTTTACTTAATATCCTAATGATTTTTGGCATAAAAGAAAAATGGATGATTTTGACCCATACAATGTATTTTTGGCTATTGCTACAAATACACCCCAGCGACTTAAGACTGCTTTTGTGCTCCAGGGTCACATATGAGTGTAATGAGAGGATAAAGTGTGTGTGTTACCTGCGGGATCCAGGCCACGCAGGAACGGCAGAAACGCTGGCAGAGTCATGATGGCTCTCAGCTAGACGCTTTCCATCAAAAACGCAACCTTCCAACTGCAAACCGCCAACCTACAAACAGAGTTTAGTTAACATGAACCGGCAGAGTTCAGTTTAATCCTGTTAAACGTGAGCTTCAGTACCTTCACTTGTAGTTCAGCGTCAGTGATCTGACCCCTCCAAGCATTTCACTTTTTCACCCTGAAGTTCACTTATGTTAGCTGTAATTTTTTTTTCTTCTAATAATCATTTTCACCCTCTGTTAGTACAATATAATTTCTGCAATGCACAAAAAGGCAGAATTGTGGTATAAAAATGGAATTTACTGTATAGCATTTAGCAAATTTTCAATGAATAAACCAAAAGTAAAATTAATTCAAATAGCAATATGGACTAGCATCAGTAATTATTAAACCACAAAAATGTACTTCTTTCAGTAATAATAATATCATTTATTAATTATTAATAATAATAATAATAATAATAATAATAATACAATTTTTTTAAATATGACATGAAATATATTACTATTGTATAATAAAATGCACTTCTAAAAGTAATAATAGTAGTAATAATAACATTGATTTTATGAAATGATGACAAATATATTACAATTGTACAGTAAAATGTAATTCTCAAAGTAATAATATTACAAATAACAGTAATGATAATTTAGATTAATATTATTACTATTAAATAAATATATATTTACATCCCAGTTTTAATCTATACAGTAAAGTTTTATTTTCATTTGATTAATTTGAAATGTTTTCATTTTAAACTTAATTATTAAATTGTTAAGTTTAATGAATTCATGAGATTAGACTCTGTTTAATGTCTTTGCTTAATGACCAAAATGTAATAAAACCATTAAAATTACAACTGAAAAAAACAGAATTTAGAAAAAAAAATGTAATGTTTCCCCAAAATTTCTAATTAAAAATTTTAATTTGGGGGAATTTAGGCTGTTTTTGTTACTGTAGCTGTAAGACGTCTTTATGTAAATGAGCTGATTTTAGTGTAGCAGGAATATGTGATGCAAGTTATCTGACATTTAGTTTAGTAAAAGTTTGTTAGTTTAGTTTAGCAGGTGTGCAGGTGATGTAAGTTACCTCAAGGTTTTAGTTTAGCAGGTGTTTGTTACGTAACACCGTAAGTTCAGTTTAGTAGGAAATAAATTACCTCGTGTTTATCAACTGTGCATGACTTGAGGTAACTTGCGTGTCCTCAAGTTTAGTTCAGTAGGTGTTTGTTAAGTTTATTTTAGCACGTGTATGTGACGACTCCAGTCCACTGATTAACGTCTGTGAAGCCAAAATCTGTGTGTTTGTAAGAAACAAATCCATCATTAAGACATTTCTAACTTCAAATTGTCACTTCAGGCTAAAATAAGAGTCCATAATCCATAATAAGGCTTCCAGTGAAAAAGTCCATCTCCTGTTGTCTCTCACATCAAAATCAACCCACATATTTGTTTAGAGCTGTTTTGGACACTGGAGGAAGCCTTATTATGGATTATGGACTCATATTACAGTTAAAAAAGTCTTGATGGATTTGTTTCAGCTTTTGTCTCTCAAGATTTTAATTCTGGAGTGGTGTGGATTACTTGTGGATTATTGTGATGTTTTTATCAGCTGTTTGGACTCTCATTCTGACGGCACCCATTCACTGCAGAGGATCCATTGCTGAGACAGTGATGCAATGCTACATTTCTCCAAATCTGAAGAAACAAACTCATCTACATCTTGGATGACCTGAGGGGGAGCACATTTTCAGCAAATTTTCATTTTGGTTAAACTATTCCTTTAAATCTAGTTTAGTAAGCAGTGTTATTTTAGTATCAAGATACTATTATAGTTTTATTAATATTTGGAATTTTAATATCCTTGTTTTCATTTTAATTTTAAAGTTTTTGCAGCTCTGTTGTAGTTTTGTCATTTTTATTTTATTTTGTTTTGTTTTAAATATGTCTATAGTTTATTTTTATTTCTGTTTTAGCTTTAGTTATTTTAGTACATGAAGTTAAACTAAATTAAAATGAGAAAAGAAAATCATTTTATGCTTTTTTTCTATTTCATTTTAAGTTAAATATAATTTCAAGTTACAAAAGTTTTTTTATGGTTTTATTTTTTTAATCAAATTTTTGTTGTTTTGACAGTTTAACATACAGAATAGCGCAGGGTTTTAGTTTTAGTTAACTATAATAATCCTGGCATAAGTCTCCTCAAGTTCACCTTGTGTTCAGGTCATCACCTGGCGGTCTCCTGTCTCAGCGCGTTCAGGAAAGTGTCTGGATGGAAGAGCTCTGACAGATCCAGCATCTCCGACAGCAGTCCGCCCCTCTCTGCCCTCTCCACCCATCCCTGCACACACACACACACACACACACACACACACACACACACACACACACAGAGCAGTGACTGGTCGTGGAGATCAGTGTATGTGATGACAGAAGTGATTTGAGTGCTACTGGTGTCAGTTGTACAGTAACAATCGCTGTTTCCTTCTCAAATCTCTTCCTGCACCTGCTGTTTCTCCTCACAGGACTTCACGCTTCAGATCGGCAGAGACTTTCTAAGAACGTCAGCAGACTGTTTCTGTATGTTTATCAGTAGCACGTTTAAGACATCATGTATTTTTGTGCAACTTCTGTAGTAACAAAACTCAGCACTGATGAACAATATAATGAATTGTGTTCTTTGACTAAACAGAACATTATCATCCATTAGTGTGAACATCAATATATACTACTGTTATAAACTACTGTATCAAACTTTGGGGTCACTAAGATTTTTTTTCTTTCTTTTTTTTTTTTTTTTTTTTTTTTAAAGATTTTGGATTTTCTTCTGCTCACCAAGGCCGTATTTATTTGAGCAAAAATACAGTAAAATATTAGTAATATTGTGAAATATTATTAAAATTTAAAATAACTTTTCTATTTGAATATATTTTAAAATGTAATTGATTGCTGTGATCAAAGCTGATTTTTTTCAAAGCTGTGATTTTCAGCATCATTACTCCAGTCTTCAGTGTCACATGATCCTTCAGAAATCATTCTTATATATGCTGATTTGCTGCTCAAGAAACATTTCTGATTATTATCAATGTTGAAAACCGTTGTGCTGCCCAATATTGTTCTGGAAACTGTGATACATTTTATTTTTCAGGATTCACAGATGAATAGAAAGTTCAAAAGAACAGCATTTATTTGAAATAGAAATCATTTGTAACATTATAAATATCTTTACTGACACTTTTAATCAATTTAATGCATTCTTGATTAAAAAAATAATTAATTTCTGTTTTAAAAATAAATCTTACAGACTCCAAACTTTTGAACAGTAGTGTAGTGAATAAACAGGCCTTTATTTTAAATATTATTAAGCTGTATTGTATATTATTATCAAATAAACAAAACAATTCTAAAATAAATTAATTAAAAGTATTTATTAAATAAATAAACAGTCCTTAATTTACTTAATACTAATAGCAAACAATCTGCATCTAAAATTAAAATTAATTTCCATTATTTCCAACTGAATTAACTCAGAAACGCGTCACATTACAGATTATATTGTCTTTCAAGGTCACTTCGGCAAGATCTGTTTTCAGGAACGAGCAGAACATGACCCACAAAACTCTCTCACACAAACATGCTGGATTTCCTGTTTATTAGAATCGTTGCGTTTCTGCAGGTGTGTGTTGTGCTCAGATCTGCTGGTTGGGAATTGACGGGTCACATTTACAGATTTCACAGATCTCTGTAAACAGCTGCTGCGGTGGAAATTCGACTCACTGGAGCAGGTGGGCGTCATAATAGCGCTGACTGATAAGATTCAATTATCTGTTAGAGGAGCGCACATGAGGAATCCATCCTGAGGTCCATTACAGTCCATCTCAGGGTGAGTTTCAGCACATGGACCTCGATGACCTTCATTTTGGTCAGTTTGTGCTTTTACAAACTTGCTTTATAATCATTTTAGTGGTCAGATTTTACCCTTAAGGCCCACTTAAAATATTAGTCAAGGTTTCTTGGAACAAAAAAACAATCATAATTTAGTTTTCAGGACCATTTCGGACCCTTAAAAGGCAGTTTTTGCTACTGCAAGACTTTCAGACTTGCTCTGGATGGACTGTGGAGGAAGTCTGAACTCAGAATTGCTATAATAGTGTAAAGTTCTGACGCTCCTTCACCTAAATTCTCCCTCTCAAGTTCAGCCAACCTTGTTCCTTCATTGGTTTACGGAGTGATTTGGTTCAGTTGAGTGCCTGAGGGAGCAGCTCAAATCACCATCATCATCATCATCATCATCAGCCCAGCTGAAGAAACACATTCATCATGAGGAGTGTTTCTGTCGGCTCGCTCCGCAGGACTAATTACAGTCAAACGAACTCAGATCAGCAGCGGCGGACGGATCGGACACGCTTGACAGGTGTTTTGTGGACGCAGAGGCACATTTACAGATCTCGTCTCGGACTCTGACTGGACAAATGAGAGCAGATCGGCCTGTGAGTGAACCTCATGAAAACAGGTCTGCGTCACATTTCACCACAAACTCAAAAGAAACTACATATATATTCTGCATGAAGACTATGAAGCCTATTATACGAGCTCATTCTCATATTTTAAGTAATAAAATTACCTTTCAACTATATTATAGTAAAACACTAAAAATATTTTAAATCAGCTAAAAGGCACCAATAAAAGAAATTAAAAAGAGTACTGTGAATACCATCATGATGTACAGATTTTATTATTTAAATATTACTATTACTATTTAAATATTACTATTGCTAATACTACTACTAACAATACAGGCGCATCTCAAAAAATTAGAATATCGTGAAAAAGTTACTTTTTTTTTGGTCACATTTCAAAAAGTGAAACTTTCATATATTCTAGATTCATTACATGTAAAGTAAAACATTTTAAAAGTTTTTTTTGTTTTAATTTTGATGATTAGAGCTTACAGCTCATGAAAGTCAAAAATCCAGTATCTCAAAATATTAGAATATTTCCTAAGCTCAATCAACAAAAAAAAATAAAAATAAAAAAGGATTTGCAAAACAGAAAAGTTCAAGTTCTTTAAAGTATGTTCATTTATGCACTCAATACTTGGTCGGGGCTCCTTTAACACAAAAATTCCAGCATCAGTGAGATGTGGCATGGAAGCGATCAGCCTGTGGCACTACTGAGGCACTATTGAGCCTTCAGCTCGTCTGGATTGTTGGTTCGACAGTTTCTCATCTTTCTCTTGAAAACATCCCATAGTTTCCATATATCCCATAGTTTTCCATATGGTCTGGCATGTTGGCTGGCCAATCAAGCACAGTAATATCATGGTCAGCAAACCACTTGGAAGTGGTTTTGGCACTGTGGGCAGGTGCTGAAGTCCTGCTGGAAAAGGAAATCAGCATCTCCAGAAAGCTTGTCAGCAGATGGAAGCATAAAGTGCTCCAAAATCACCTGGTAGACGGCTGCATTGACTTTGTACTTGATAAAACATGATGGACCAACACCAGCAGATGTCACGACACCCAAAATCATCACTGACTTCAGAAACTTCACACTGGATTTCAAGCAGCTTGGATTCTGTGCCTCTCCAGTCTTCTTCCAGACTCCAGACCTTGATTACCAAATGAAATGCAAAATTTACTTTTATCTGAAAAGAGGACTTTGGACCACTGAGCAACAGTCCAGTTCTCTTTCTCCTTAGCCCAGTTACAGTAAGATACTTCTGACGTTGTTTCTGTTTCAGAAGTGGCTTGGTAGCCCTTTTCCTGAAGACGTCTGAGCGGGGTGACTCTTGATGCACTGACTCCAGCTTCAGTCCACTCCTTGTGAAGCTCTCCCAAGTGTTTGAATCGGCTTTGCTTGACAGTATTCTCAAGTCATCCCTGTTGCTTGTGCACCTTTTCTTACCCAATTTCTTCCTTCCGGTCAACTTTGCATTTAATATGCTTTGATACAGCACTCTGTCAATAGCCAGCCCTTTCAGTAATGACCTTCTGTGACTTACCCTCTTTGTGGAGGGTGTCAATGATTGTCTTCTGGACCATTGCCAAGTCAGCAGTCTTCCCCATTATTGTGGTTTCAAAGAACCAGGGATATCCGGAATTTATACTGAAGGGATGGTCATTTAATGAAACTCAAATATAAATATTCTAATATTTTGAGACACTGGATTTTTGACTTTCATGAGCTGTAAGCTCTAATCATCAAAATTAAAACTAAAAAACTTTGAAATGTTTTACTTTACATGTAATGAATCTAGAATATATGAAAGTGTCACTTTTTGAAATGTTACAAAAAAAAAGAAAAAATAACTGTCACGATATTCAAATTTTTTGAGATGCACCTGTATATGTTAACAATATATAATACTAATAATTAGAATCATCATAATTTTAAATGTTTTTAAATATTGCTGCTATGATAAAAATGATTTAAATTTATAAAAATGCAATATTATATTTCACTATTACTGCTGTTATGCAATAATAATAATAATAAATGATTCATTTTATATTATTATTAATATTATAATTAATATTAACATTATAATTATACTTAGTAATGAGAATTTTGAGGTGAAAATGTGAAATGAAAATATTGTCAAAATACAACAATTAGGTGGTTTAATTTTCTTTATGCAAAATATATATTTATGCAAAATATTATTTTTAATAATAGTAATACTCAAATATATTAATATTATTAAAATATTACTGTTCTTAATAACCATCATCATCGTCATCATCATCATCATCATCATAATTTTAATAAGCAACCAGATTATTGTTACTGTTTTAAGTTTATAAAAATACAACATTATATTTTAATATTACTGCTATGTAGTAGTAGTAATTTCTTTTAGTAAATTATTATTATTATTCAACAGCAATAAAAATCATTTTCTGCATTTAGTATGAATTTTGAGGTGAAAATGTGAAATGAAAATATTGTCAAAATGCAACAAATAGAAGGCTTAATTTTCTTTATGCAAAATATATTTTATTATTTATGAAAATAAAATATTATTATTAAAATATTACTCTTAATAATCATCATCATCATAATTTTAATAAGAAATTCGACTATTGCTATTGTTTTAAGTTTATAAAAATACAATATTATATTTACTGCTTAACAGTACTGCCGTTATGCAGTAGTAGTAAATACTTTTAGTAAATTATTATTATTATTTTTATTATAACAGCAATAAAAAATAATGTTCTGCATTTAGTAATGAGAATTTTGAGGTGAAAATGTGAAATGAAATATTGTCACAAATCTTAATGTTTCTGCAACAGACTTCATTTTCCTTACGCAAAATATGTTTTCATATTTCAGCCCAACATCAGAAGGCAATAAATGTTACCCAGACATGTTTTTGAGATTCTCATGTGCATAGAAACATCATCTCTCTGAAAGTCCTGCTCTCACAGTTCTATAAACACACATCAGCAAGATGACAAACACTGAACACACCTGCTAACATCCACTGCTTTAGTGTTTACAGCAGGCTGGAGTTTCAGAAGCACTAACATCTAAACAAACAGATTCCCATAATCACACATACACACCATCACAATATTACATGAAGTCAGTCATGTGATTAATGTACATGAAAATACACACGCTGCTGTTTGTGTGTGTGTTCAGCTGTAATGAACTCTCCCTCAGGTGATGCTGCTGCGCTCATGAATTATTCATGAGTCCTTGTCTGATGTCTTTAATATTCACGCCACGTAGCGCCTCCTCCTTCCTGCACTCAAGGTCAGTGTATCAAGTGCACATGTGTCAATCTATCTATCTATCTATCTATCTACTGTAGGGAATGTTTATGATCAGTCTAAAAAAGCACTATAGGATATATTATTATTTACTTGATTATCTTGCTTTTAAGTGATTTGCCAAGTGATATAAAGATAAAATAAAAGGCAACTAGGCAAGGTACTGGTGTTTGGTAAAGAGTTTTTGGCTCAAGATCTGCATTTAAAGTCACACCAGAGGTGTTCAGCTTGGATTAGGACTTGGCTTTCTGCAGACCAGTCAAGTTCTTCCACACTGACTAAATCAATCATTTCTTTTTGAACCTTGCCTTATACACAGAGGCATTGTCATGTTAGAATAGAAAAGGGTCCTGTCCAAACTGTTTCTTTAAAATTAGAAGCACACAATTCCTTAGAATATCATTATCTGCTTAAACATTAAGATTTGTACTCATGGAAATTATTAAAGTAGTCAAACACGTTCATTAGAAGGGGGTGACCCAATACTTTTGGCAATAGTGTGTGTGTATTATATATATATATTATATATATATATATTAGAGGCTGACATTTTTTTCGGGAATCTCGCGGGAAAAAAATCACTATGAATTACATGATTGGGACGGGACAGGAAAAAATGTCAGCGGGAGTAGGCGGGACCGGGAATAGTAATAACACTATGATACCCAACTTTATACACAAATATATCTTTCATATGAATAAACTATAAACTGTATATTTTAATTTTCTGGTTGTCCTGTCTCTTTATGCTCTCCTCCTGTTTGCTTTGGTGTGGCTGGTTAAGTGAATGACGCAGTCCGTGACGGACAGATTGTTAACGGCTGGTCTATGTGGTAATACTCGGGCAGGACATTCAAACACTCACCTATCATTCATCGACCTCAAATATGGCTTTTCATCTGAAAGATGTATGTAGTAGCAACTTTACATGGCTGCTTAATCTAATGTTAACCTACAGAAATGTGCGCTTGAAGTCTCTGTGTGGAGTGTGGAGCTGAACAGTAGCGCTCGCTGCAGGACAGGCATCGGTGCGCTCACTTGCTCTTAAAATATTCCGTAATTTTTGGTCATACAGATAAAAGTGGCCTAATACATCTTTCAAATCTATAAAGACTCTATGTTTATTTGTGTGCACTCAGAATAACAACGAAACATTGCGCATCTGTAAAGTAATTCAAGCAAACAGGATGCGCTTTCTGCCGTCTAGGTCTCTGTGAACTTGAGCGAGAAACTTCGAAACTCCGTCTATGAAAAATATATCTACAGAGAGTGAAATGTCTACTTTCAAATGAAAAATAAAATTCAAATAGAAAATGTGTGTGTTAGCATGGATGATTTATATGAAATTTAATGTGTGTGCAATGCACACTGTGCATTGTTTAAACTGGCTTTCAGTTCAATATAATAACAAAAAACTACATTTTAGATTTTTATTCAAAGGTGATCTGTACTGTATTTTTACTGTAACTGACAGATTCCGGCCAAAAGAAACAAAACAAAAAAAAACAACAACATGGAAGTGGGAGGGAATGGGAGTCATTCTTCCGGGACTGGGACGGGACGGGTTTTTTTTTGTGGGAGTGGGAAGGGAGAGGTTTGAAAATCCACTCCCGTGTCACCCTCTTATATATATATATATAAAATTTTTACTTATATATTTTATTTATTTTTTTTTTACAACAGTAATACCCAGTTAACATGGCTTTATTGTAGTAAAGCCAAAGTCGACAATAAGTTACCAATTTTTGTAAGCCTACATGAAAGCTTCATAGCTGTTCAATCACCAAACCGCATTGTGGAATATGGGCATCGGAGCGCTGTGACCTGGTGTTATCAGAAACGGTACGTTATGAGCTTCAGAGAGCTGGAATTTAGGGCAGGGCTGGCTCAGAAAGCGCCTTTATCCAAAGCCAAAGCACAAAAGAGAGTAAAGCACATAAAAGTGTGGAAAAACCCTCATATAATCAGATGAGTCACCATGGCCTACATTCCTTCGGCTTTACGCTCGGAAAACAACCAGAGATGTCTGGACACACGCGGCGTCTGCTGCCAGCTGCTGAGCCTGATGGGAGACCCGTGGCAGTGCGGGCAAACGTCTCCAGAGACTCATTAGGTCAGATGATCACTCTGCATAGCCCTATTACAGCAGGAAAATATGCGAGCGATTTATAAGGCCAGGTGCATCCTGAACAAACACAGCTCCTTCGTGGCATTCCCGCATTCTAGGATCATAACGCTCCCATAGACACAGCTAAACAAACTCAAGAACACCTGGAGGAGGTCAAACACATTCCACCACCTCTGGATCAACAGCAGCCGTTTGTTTACCTGAATCGCCAGCGCTCGGGACACGACGGCTTGCAGATACTGCATCGGGTCTTCAGGGCCTTCCTATTTATTCTGCCAACTCAACGGACACTGAGAGAGACAGAGAAAGAATGTATCCTGAAAACGTATCCTGAAAACAAAGAGCTGCTGATCTGCAAAAAAGGCCTAATATTGCTTCATTTTATGAAGTAAAAAAAAATAATAATAATGAAACAAGAATAATTTTTTTTTTTGATTATATAAGTATAAATCAGCTTTATATCACCTTTATTATATATATATATATATATATATATATATATATATATATATATATATATATATATATACTTATCAATTTAACAAAAGCAGTGCACATTTTTTATTTACTCAAAATTATTAAAATGACTAAAACTGAAATAAAATTCATATAAGAGAAATAAGGGGAAAAATAATTTAAAAAAATGACAAAATAAATAACAGAAAAAAAACTACAAAAACAACAAAATGACTAAAACGTAAAAATTTGTATATTTTCTATTTCATTTCAATTTCATTTTCTTTTCTACTAACCAGCAGAATTTTTCAGCATCTTTTTTTTCCATTTAATACAATAAAATGCAGTTTCATATCTGTCTTTTCCCACAAGATGTCATGAACCAGTGTTGTTACTGTTAACTAAAATTAAAACCAAAAATAGAACATGTTAATTAAAATAAAATTGTTAAAAATATATAAAAAAATTTAAAATTAAAAATATAAAAAATGACTGAAATGAAAATTAATAAAAACAAAAGAGATGTAATAAAAAACAAGAACACGCAATAAAATGACTAAAACTTTAACTAAATAAAAAACACCCATAGATGCATCTGGCTCACATTTGCATTTTCTTCTGTCACTCGCTATAATTCTAACCTTGAATTCAGTATTAGGCATAAAATAATGTCATACGTGGGAAAATGGGCAGAGAATTGAACAAATAGTTGGGAAGAGACAGAAATCAAGTCTTTGTGGCAGTTTTTCTGCTGACTGAAGGAAAATACAAGACTTCTACACTGAAAAAAGCAAAACAAAAATGCTACAAAATGCATCATATTTTGTGAGAAAGTGACATGCTCGAGAAAAACATTTAGCCCAGCCTATCATCCTGTAATGCTTCATTAATCCAGCAGGTGCAGGTGTTCACTCTTACCTCTTGGTTCAGGAGTGCAGTGTCCAGTTTGTGTACGTCAGCGGTCAGGAGGGACATCCCTCTGATGACCTTACTGAGCGAGGCCAGCAATTGGTGAATGCTCTGGACCAATCGCACTACATTTAAATGCTCCAGCTGGACAAATGAGAGAATGGGAGAGCCGACGCCCTCGCTGGGTGGAGCCAGCTTCTGATGGATCAATAAGGAACCCTGAGAAAGTTGCAAGAGCCAATCAGAGAGCGGCAGGAATCAATAACCAATCAAAACCTAGATTCAGCCTAAAGGACACGCCCACACAGTTTAATGCATATTGCACAAAATGGCTGGCAGAAATTGTTTGTTCATATCTGATTGCCTGTTTTTATGCAATTTCCAGGAGTGAAGCTACACAGGTTTATATCTGTCTGCTGGGAGACAAAATTGTTTACGAGTTCTCAGGATGCCTGAAACATTCTGAGTGGCACATTTCAGCTCTGCTTGCTTTATGATTCTGTCACAATAGGCTGTTACTGAAGGATGAGCGGTGAAAAACAAGACTGAACTGAACTGACTGAAAAAAAAGTTGTTATTCATCTCACATGCGAAGGGCTTTTACATAGACATCTTAGAGTATAGATACATTAGCAAAAAAACAGCCCTTTTAATTGTAAGGATCAAAGAGACAGCATTTATATACTATTATACTATTTATTGATATTTTGAATGTTATTTTTAGATTTATTTCACTTTTATTTACATTTTTTTGTAATTTTATGTGCTTTTGTCATTGTTATTAGTTATAATTTCTATTTAGCTTTAATCTTTTTTAATCATATTTATATATTAATACATATATAAACTTATTTAGTGCAGTTAATTGGCAAGGCAACTTTTCTCATTTGAAAATAATTCATTTTTTTTATTTTATATTTATTTAAATTACTGAAACCCATTTATAACAGTTTTAGTTTACAATAACACCACTACAAAAAAAAGGAGGAAAATAAATGATGAATTACTATAAATTTGTATTTAATTATTATCATCATTATTTAAACAATAAATAATTATTATTTATTATTTAAAATATACAGCTGTATATAGTGCAAATAAAAAAACAAAAACAAAAAACATTATATCTGGACTTATTGGACAAAAAAAAAAAAATTATATATAAAAATTGCTAAAAATATATGTAAAATTATATTATATAAAAAATATCTATAAAATTATAATAATTATGTTAGGACACTAAAATGTCGATGAGTTACCTGGTTTAGACGTTTCCACAGGTTGAGCACAGGTGAGAGTGCATTAGACCAGATCTCTCTGTCGAATTTGAGCCGGCTGCTACAGAATCCTCAACTGAGAGATCACCTGCACACACACACACACACACACACAAACACACACACACACGCACACGCAGAGCTGAAGTGAGCACAGTACATCTCACCATACACTATCCTCCATCTCTCTGTGATTGGGGCAAACTGCAGTGAAGGTGCGGGAAACTCTTACACATGATAAATTGGTCTCATTACAAGAGCTAAACACACACACACAGTCTCTACAGCACTCTCTCTCTCTGTGTGTGTGAGAGAGTGAGTGTGGCAAAGATCAGTCTAAACCTGACAGTGACAAATAGGAGTGCAGTGTAACGGTCTGAACACACAAAGAGAGAGAGTGTGAGTGTGTGTGTGTGTGTGTGTGTGTGTGTATGTATGTGTGAAGTCAAGAGCGCAACAGTGAGCTGAATGAGGGTGATTCACATATTTCATTCATTCAGCAAAAAGCAGGAAATTCATGCAGTCAAAAATCTGCATAGCGACACCCTGGAAACAGCTCTGAACACACAGCAATATGGTGGAGAGGTCTGCACAGTCAATCATCACAAGCATAAAAAAAAAAATATATATATATTTCACACGCATAAAACCACAATTAATGCCATTAGGAATTCAGCTTGAGCCACTTAACCTAAAGATGTTACAATGTTAGAGTTACAAAGATGTTACAATGTTGGTGTTACAATGTTATCATGTGACAGTGGCAATGATGACATCATCATAAAGTTTTGTATTGCATACTGAATTGTCAATGTCATCTTTTTTTTTTTTGCATGTACAGTAATCACATCCAAATTTTGAAAGTTGCTGCATTTCATTTACACACTTATTTTAGTTTTAGTCATTTTAGCAGTTCAAGTTGGCAAGACAACATGTTTAATTTTATAGTAATTCTATTTTTTTTTAATAGATTTTTTTCAAATACTGAAAACCATTTTTAATAGTTTTAGTTTTAGTTGACAATAACAACATTGCAAAAATAGAATGAATTTTTATTTAATTATTACTATTTTATAACAATAAAATACAGCTGTATCTGGTGCAGGAAAACAAACAAAAGAACATAAAAAAACAATATATATATAAAAATTCTAAAAATGACAAACCTAAATGTAGCTAAAACTTTTCATCTACTGCCTTACAAACACTGCCGGTTGCTTCAAAAAATGCAAATCTACTAGAAAATATCCACACAAATACAGTAAAAATTGGTTGAGAATTGCTAAAATTGTTCATAAATAAAGTCATGAAAAATGCGTATAGTTGTCTGTTAAAGGATTTGTGTGTAAAAAGTCACTTCAGAAATATGGTGAAAATATGGTGTGAATGTACTCTGTCTGTCAGCACATTATGATCTCCACCCCACAGGAAAGAACAACAGTCTCTCAAACACACACACACACACACGTCTTTGATGTTGAGGAATGTCCTGCTCAGCACAATGTTCTCAAAACACTTCTGACTCCTCGTGACCTCTGCAGAAACACACAAACACACACACACACACACCTGTGAGCTGATAATTCTCTGTACAGAGCGCTCGATGTTTGCAGGCAGGCCAAAGAAACTGGGTCCGTCGTCTTCAGGAAGAGTGTCTACCACCGCACGATAATCCTACACACACACACACACACACACACACAGAGGGGAGACTTTAATCCACTAGTGTAAAGGACTGTGGGTAGCATCAGTCCAAAAGCATGCACAATTAGAAGATTTGAATTCTTGTAAACTGAACAGCACAGATAGTATGTTAACCGCTATGCTGCAGGAGTTGGGCAGGTGTATCTGCGCCGGGAAAGCCTGTGTTTTCTTGACACGCGAGTGTGTGTGTGACTGCATGAGGAGCTGAGTGTTAAAGAACTGCTGCAGGTACGAGCGAAGGACCCGCAGGTAACACACGTTATCGATGCGGCCGCCGTAGATGGCTTTTCCAGGAGACCATGCACAAATTCAATGAAACGCCCTTCCACCTGAAAAACACACGGCGTGGCGTGGAGTCGATCAGTCTGTGGCACTGCTCAGGTGTTATGAGAGCCCAGGTTGCTCTGATAGTGGCCTTCAGCTCTTCTGCATTGTTGGGTCTGGCATATCACATCTTCCTCTTCACAATACCCCATAGATTTTCTATGGAGTTAAGGTCAGGCGAGTTTGCTGGCCAATTAAGAACAGGGATACCATGGTCCTTAAACCAGATACTGGTTGCTTTGGCACTGTGTGCAGGTGCCAAGTCCTGTTGGAAAATGAAATCTGCATCTCCATAAAGTTGGTCAGCAGCAGGAAGCATGAAGTGCTCTAAAACGTCCTGGTATACGGCTGCGTTGACCTTGGACCTCAGAAAACACAGTGGACCAACACCAGCAGATGACATGGCACCCCAAACCATCACTGACTGTGGAAACTTTTCACTGGACCTCAAGCAACGTGGATTGTGTGCCTCTCCTCTCTTCCTCCAGACTCTGGGACCCTGATTTCCAAAGGAAATGCAAAATTTACTTTCATCAGAGAACATAACTTTGGACCACTCAGCAGCAGTCCAGTCCTTTTTGTCTTTAGCCCAGGCGAGACGCTTCTGACGCTGTCTGTTATTCAAGAGTGGCTTGACACAAGGAATGCGACAGCTGAAACCCATGTCTTACATACGTCTGTGCATAGTGGTTCTTGAAGCACTGACTCCAGCTGCAGTCCACTCTTTGTGAATCTCCCCCACATTTTTGAATGGGTTTTGTTTCACAATCCTCTCCAGGGTGCGGTTATCCCTATTGCTTGTACACTTTTTTCTACCACATCTTTTCCTTCCCTTCGCCTCTCTATTAATGTGCTTGGACACAGAGCTCTGTGAACAGCCAGCCTCTTTTGCAATGACCTTTTGTGTCTTGCCCTCCTTGTGCAACGTGTCAATGGTCGTCTTTTGGACAACTGTCAAGTCAGCAGTCTTCCCCATGATTGTGTAGCCTACAGAACTAGACTGAGAGACCATTTAAAGGCCTTTGCAGGTGTTTTGAGTTAATTAGCTGATTAGAGTGTGGCAACAGGTGTCTTCAATATTGAACCTTTTCACAATATTCTAATTTTCTGAGATACTGAATTTGGGATTTTCCTTAGTTGTCAGTTATAATCATCAAAATTAAAAGAAATAAACATTTGAAATATATCAGTCTGTGTGTAATGAATGAATATAATATACAAGTTTAACTTTTTGAATGGAATTAGTGAAATAAATCAACTTTTTGATGATATTCTAATTATATGACCAGCACCTGTATATGATATATGTTACATATGATATATATGTTTTTTTGTTAGTGAGACAGCACTAGTAAAATCTTGTCAAGTCTACTGAACTGGAGAAACAGAAATCTGCACAACTGCTGTCGAGATCTCTGGTAAAAATAACACGTTTTTCTATAATGGCTGTTATAAACCTTTGGTTTCCATTTCCATCAACAGGCTCACGATCGACACTTCTGTAGCATTTCATTTTCCACGCTGAAGTCCATATACATTGTTAGCCGACATCTCTTGCACCAAAAAGAGTCTCTTTAAGACAATGTAAATGACCTATGCTAATTGCCTGACCTCTGTGTACATTTCATTGTCACATCACGTCACTGAATACTGAATAAGTGTTTATGTGGCCATATGTTAATGAGCATATGTGACGTCACAATCATAAAATTAATCCCATTTGGAGCAACACACATCTTGCGTTCTTTCACAAAACCCTTTTAAGAGACACTATGAATTCGTTTTCTCCTACACAGCTTATTAGACCCGGCCCACTTTAGGAGAGAGAGACAGACGGAGCGAGCGAAAGACATTATGAAAGAGAAAAGCAAAAGCCTCAGTTAATTAAATGGAGCTCTTCAAAGGCCTGATGCGCAGTATTTTAATTCAGAGTCTGAATTAATTGCCCAAACGGATCCAAGAGCTCCTGTCTAAATTCCAGCGATGGTTTGAGTATATACTGTGTCTGTAGTCATGTGACAGGCGTGTGTACCTGTGGAATGTAGTTGCGTCTTTCCTGACACACGGCGTGAAACCAGGCCAGACAGAAGAGCGACTGAGCTCGAGTCAGGTGACCGCCTTTACTGATCTGGTCCCCGCTCCAGGACTCATACGTCCGCTTCAGGTTCTTCTTGACCCCTGGAGGAGCCTGAACACACACACACACACACACACACACACACACACACACACACACACACACACATTATCATTAATGAAAGTGCAGCCTGAGATGCATCTTTGTTGACACTTGGGCTGGGTATTGACATAAATTACAATTTTGATTTAAATTTTAATTCACAAGCTTGTGATTTGATTCAATTCCAATCTTGATTCAATATATTGATTCCTTCAGATATATACTGGGTACCGCACATGTCCATATTTCTCAAGGAAAAAAAATCTACTAATTCCATACATTAATCTGATGTTCAGTCATGTTTATTTTGTGCTGTAACTAGTAGTAAACGGGGTTTCTGCAGGTTTTATGAAAGTAAATTTAAGACTTCTTAAATAACTTTTTAAGACCATACAATACATCAACATTTATTCTAAATGTAAATATCTACACAATGAGTTTTTATTAGCAACACTTCAAAGTTTGAAATTACTTCCAAGCAGTGTTATTTAGTATCACTGAGATATTCTTATAGTTTTAATTAATATTTTGAATTACTTTTTATTTTTATATTATCTGGTTTCATTTCAATTTTAGTTCAGCAATTTGTAAGTAATTTTGTTGTGCTTTTGTCAGTTTTATTAGTTTTTTTAAATGTCTATGTGGTTTTTATTATTTTTTAGTTTAAATTTTAGTTATTTTAGTACATCACGTTAAACTAAATGAAAATAAGAAATACTGTGTAAAATGTTTACTTTAAGTTTGTTTCTGTTTTATTTTTTATTCAAGTAACATTTTTTTTTATTTCTGTCTTAATATCTTTATTTTGCATCTCAAGTAAATGTAATTTGATTTAAGAATGTTCAGATATTATTTGCATTGGAAAACAAGACAAAAACACGAAGGAAGACATTCATTTTTTGCAGTGCATGCAACATTTAATGCCATGACCTAATGTGAAGACTCTCTGCTCTGATTTAAGACGTTTTTAAGGCCTGGAAGGGCCTTTTTAAGACTCGCAGAAACCTTGATTAAAGAGCATCAAAACAGCATTTTTTTGTTTGAATTTGGTGATCAAATTTACAGCATTGGAAAGCTCAGACTTTGATATCAAAAGTAATAAGCACAAAGCTTATTGCGATTATTAAATAAGAAGCATGCTAAAAATAATATTTAATGAAGTTTTGGTGATGCATGTAGATTAAAAGTTAAATCTTGGGATTTAAGAATCAATATCGGTTCATTAAAAAGAGAATTCATCACATTTGACACACTCTGACCTCATAGGTGACCTTCAGGCTGGACTGGAGCAGTATGGGAGTGAACTTCGCATGAACCTCAGCAGTTAACCAGAGTCTGAATCCGGCTTTGGGTTTCATACTGTTGCGCTCCTGCACACACACACACACACACATTAGATGTCTCACTACAACGAATTAAATCAATAAATGCAAATCATCAAACCAATAACAATCCCTCCTGTGCGTTCATTCTCTCACAGCCTCATCTGATTGACTCCAAACCCATTACAGATCTGCAGCGCTACACAACACACACACGCTTACGTTTTGAGAATAAGCAGAGAAATGAAAACAAAAAGCAATTAAAGTATCTGCAAGTAATCTTCCTCACACAGATTCACTCTCACTTTACAAAAGCGGTCATTTCAGCTATAATTAATTACACAGCACAGATAACAAGTGAAGACAGACAACTGATGGAGAGACAAAAAGTCATAATGAAACAGACAAAGAGTTCAGACCTTCTCCAGCAGGGGGAGCCACGCTGTGACCAGGTGCAAGTTCTTCAAGCACAGCCATTCACCAGAGCGAACGCACTCTCTGATCATCTATAGAGCCACATCAGCCTGACCCATCGCCACCTTTATTACAGAAAATCATACTTTTATTCAAAAAGGATGCATTCAATTGATCAAGTGTCAGTAAAGACATTTATAATGTTACAAAAGATTTCTGTTTCAAATAAATGCTGTTCTTTTGAACTTTCTATTCATCAAAGAATCCTGAAAATAAAATGCATCACAGTTTCCACAAAGATATTCGGCAGCCCAACTGTTTTCAACATTGATAATAATCAGAAATGTTTTTTGAGCTGCAAATCAGCATATTAGAATGAGTTCTGAAGGATCATGTGACACTGAAGACTGGAGCGATGATGCTGAAAATTCAGCTTTGATCACAGGAATAAATTACATTTTAACATATATTCACATAGTCAAGTCAAGTTAAGTGCAGTGGAACGATATGTCGTGCCTCACAGGACCACGATGCTACATAAATACAGACTTACAACAATGAAGTAAAACAGTATAAACCTATACACAACTAACCTACTGATAGATTTTGACTATAAATATACTATATATAAATGTTTACCTATACATAAACTAAAAAATACAAACTGTACGAATGATTCAGATAAATACTGTACATGTGCAAAAAGAAACATTGTGAGTCAAGCAGCTGGCTGGGGAGCAGTGCAGGATGATTTGTAGTGCATGAGCATGTAAACATACATATATTACTGAGTCTTTTGTGGGATTGTGTACACACAGCAGTGTGTGTGAAAAGTGTCTAGTGCCTAGTGCGCATAGAGGAGGAGAGTGTGTTACTACAGGTGGTTTGTACAGGCCCACTCACCTGTGTGTAGCACACTTCGAATTTTCATACGGTTTTTACTTTGATGTGGTAAGGTTGGGGGGTACCGTCTTCCTGATGGTAGGAGCTGGAAGAGACTGTGGGAGGGATGGGTGGAGTCCTTCACGATACTGTTGGCTTTGCTGGAGCATCGTGTAAGGAAAATGTCCAGGATGGAGGGGAGAGGGGCACCGATGATCTTTGCAGCTGTGTTCACTGTCCGCTGGAGGGTCTTGCGGTCTGCTGGAGTACAGTTCCCGTACCAGGCAGTGATGCAGCTGGTCAGCACACTCTCAATGGTGCCCCTGTAGAAAGTGGTGAGGATGGGTGGAGGGAGACTTGCTCTTTTCAGCCGGCGAAGAAAGTGTAGGCACTGTTGTGCCTTCTTGGAGAGTGACATGGTGTTGGTGGTCCAGGTGAGATCCTCTATGATGTGCGATGTGCACCCCCAGGAATTTAGTGCTGCTGACTCTCTCCACAGTCGTGCTGTCGATGGTCAGTGGGGGGTGGACAACGGAGTTTCTCCTGAAGTCCATCACAACCTCCTTTGGGTGGAGGAAATTGCATCGTCCGTAGAGCGGTTTGGATGGTATGCAAACTGGAGCAGATCGAGTGTGTTGGGGAGGCTGGTTTTGATGTTGAAAACAGTTAATGTTCATAGAAAACAGTCATTTTAAATTTTAATAATATTATATAATATTACTGTTTTTCTGTATTTTTGATCACAAATGCAGCCTTGATGAGAAGAAGAGACTTCTTTCAAAGTCATTTAAAAATCTTACCAACCCTACATATTTTGAATCAGATTTTATTTTCATATTTTGTTTAATTTTAATTTTAAGGTTTTAGTCATTTTGATGTTTTTGTTATTTTTAGTAATTTTTTAAATGTTTACATATTTTTTGTTCAGTTTTAGTTTCTAGTTTTATTTTATTAAGTTTTAGTTAGGGATGTACGATATTGGAGTTTTGCCGATATCCGATATGCTGATATTTTCAACTCATTTTGGCTGATAGCCAATACTGATGCCGATACCGATATATTTCCTTTTGTTTGGAAACAACACCAAGTCTGTCCTGTGCAGAGATTATAAACAAATGATTCTTAACTTGGGTTATTTTTTACGTTCTAAAATAATAATAATTTACGTACGTTCTAAAATGAAATGCTGCAATCCAAAATAATGAATCTAATCACCATTCAGGCAAAAGATCTCAAGAGTGACCACACTGCCGGCCTGATCTTATCACTAGCACACCCTGAGCACAAGCGAGTTATTTGTCTTATTGGCAAGGCATATCGGCATAATTTTTAATATCGGGCTGGTACCGATGTTTACATTTTAAGCCATTATCGGCCGATTCCGATAACATTCCAATAATAATAATATTGTGCATCCCTAGTTTTTGCAATTTTAGTACTTCAGCTTAAAGTAAACACAAAATGCTGCCTTGTCAACAAGTTAAAATTAAATAACTTAAGGTTTTTTATTTTTTATTTCAGTTAATGTTTTTTTTTTTTTTAAATATTTTTTTTTATGGTTTTAGTTTTAGTTAACAATAATAACCCTGCTTTCTATCAGATGTGTGTAGTGTAATGTGTTTAATCATCTGTATGGGGGTTGTTTGTGCGTGTGTGTGTGTGTGTGTGCACTTGTACAGCTATCTTTGTGAGGGCCGGTTTGAGTTTTAGAGCATCGGAGTGAGGACAAAATTATAAAGTGAGGACATTTTGGCAGGTCCTCACTTTCTGAGAGCCCTTTAAAGGCCTGTTTGAGGGTCAAGACTTGGTTTTAGGGGTCAGGTTATAATTGGGTAAAGGGTAGGTTTAGGGTAAGAGTTTGGGTGAGGCACTTAGTTCTGATGGGTAGGGTTAGGGTAAGGAGCTAGAGATTGCATCGTGTCAATCAATGTCCTCACAAAGATAGCCATACAGAGTGTGTGTGTGTGTGTGTGTGTGTTTGTATGTAAGACCTCATGGTAGTTTTCTCACTCCACGATCTGACTGGCGAGTTCCAGGTGCCCCTGAGACGGATCGGTGCCAGCAGAGATGATCAGTAAGACGGGCTCAGACTCCAGTGTCTCTTCATACAGACGCTTCAGATTCAGGGGAGGAGGAGACAGTTCCCTCATCCCTGGCCCCCCCCACACAAACACACACACACACACACACACACACACACACACACACACACACGTTAGTTCACAGACAGACTGACAAACTTAAGCAGACAGACAGATCTCAGCTGTAGACATGTTGTCCTTTAGGTAACCCAGGTACAGACAGACAGGTACACAGGTATTTTATTTATCTTCTGTGGGAGATTGATTTGCATCATCTGTCAGATGACACTGTGATGACACTGTACTCTGAAGATGATTGTCAGATGTATTTTCAGTATTTGGTGAGATCCAGCTCTCCTCTCCACACGACTGTGAGCTTCTGCAGGGTTTCCACAAGAACAATTATCCAGCCCAGTGTGATGAAGGCAAGTTATTTATACAGCACATTTCATGCACACTGGTGAGTCAAAGTGCTTTACACGGCCATCATAAAGACAAAGAAAAATAAAGGAAAAAATTAAATAAAAATAATAGAATTTTAATAATAATTTAAGAATGAGGAATAAAATATTAAATATGTTTTATTTCTATTAAGTATTAAATTTTATTTTATTCTTTTATTACTTATTTTAGTTATTTTATTCTTTTAACATAATCAAAGTTGCCATCATCGTTAACCAAAACTGAACCTATAGAAAACCTGAAATAAAATAAAAATTTAAATAATAGATAAAAAAACTCTCAACATAAGAAATTTAAACAAAAAATGAAAAAAAAAAATGAAAAAACAATTAATACAAATGTTGACTTGGCAACAAACTGAAATGAAGAAGTACTAAAATTAAAATGTTAATTAAAATTTAAAAATTAAAATTAAAATTAAAATAAATAAAATATAAAAAGATAAATGAAAGTACACAAAACTACTAAAAGTGAAAATATAAAAATGTATAATAATACTATATAATAATACTAATAAATATTAGTATAATAAATAGTGTTTATTAATATTATTCATTAGAATCTATTTAGGCAGCCATTCCAACTTAAAAAGGGATTTAAATGGATAAAATGTTCATCTGTGTATGTTTACCTATCTCTGTCATAGACGTTGGTTATTTTATATAAAGATAACCACAATGACAACAGTCTAACTCACACCCCGAGAGAACATTTTTAGAAAGAGAGAGAAAAAAATAATAATTGTGAACCATTTTTCTAACAGTACAGTCTAACCTAACCCTGAGAGAAAACTTTTTTTATAAAAAAATAATTTAATTATGAATCATTTTTAATCACAGTCTAACCCAAACCCTGAGAGAACATTAAAAATATATATTTATAAAAAAGGTAATTTAAATGTGAATTTTTTTTTTTTAACAATTAGTGTAACCCAAACCCTGAGAGAACATTTTTATAGAAAAGAAAATTAATTTAATTCTGAATAATTTTTCTAAACTAACTTTTCCTAATACAGTCTAACTCCAACCCTGAGAACAATCATTTTAAGGGGGGTAAAATAAACACTTAAAAAAAAAAAAAAAAAAAAAAAAACTAGTCTATCCTAAACCCCGAAAGAAAACTTTTTAGAGAAAACAAAATATATTAAGTTTAATTATGAATCATTTTTCAAAATGAGGACATTCCCTCACAACTTCTCAGAACAATTTTGTTTGCAAACTACAGCTTTGTACACACACACACACACTCAATGCGGCACATCGTTGTCATTCTAGTCGAGCTCTGTACTCTTGAGAGCGACCGAATATCTTCAAGCGACCTTACATTTCATTTCCATAGCAACCACGAGAACAGGGCAGCGCACAGCTATTCTACTCCGCAGAGCAGGTTTAACCTGGACAACACACACACACACACACACACATCTATTCTGTCTCAGACAGCGGGTCCGGCCCGTAACAGCCATTAAATGACTCTCCAGCTTAGCGTCACTTGTAAGCGGATTAGAAACAAAGATCCATTAGCATTTTGAGTTAGCGTACACACAGTGACTCAGCGTTAGACATCAAACTCTCTCTCTCTCTCTCTCTCTCTCTCTCTCTCTCTCTCTGAGGAACACCGTTAAGACTCCGGAAAGCATCCGAAAGTCTTTCAACTGGATCCAACGTGAACAACCGCCAAACAGCCAACGAGAGTGAAATTTGGCTTTGGCGAGTAAATAAAAGTGGAGGTATCGGCCAATTGGAATGGCAGCATAAGAAGAAGAGTGTGACCTTCAGTGACGTCAGCCCATAAATCACAGAGATACAGCAGACGACTGAAGAAAAGATCAGAGACTCAACCGCTCTCATTATCATCAATGAAGCCATCTGCACTGGAAGAAGCCTGTCTGTGAGACAGTTTGGAGAGTAAGACATAGTTTGCTGCTTAAAACTACCACGGTATGAATGCTACCGCAGAAATTTGGCTGTAAAAAAGTGGGTGAAGATGAACTTGAGAAGTCATGGTAACATTTCACAATGAGATTTAAAATAAAATAAAATAAAATATAAATTTATTAAAAAAAGAAAAGTTATTTAATATAAACATTAAAATAAAAAAAATAATATTCAAAATATTACTAAATACTATAGTAGTATTTGTTAATAGTATTTATTACAATTTATTAACAAGTCTCAGACAGCCAGTCCAGCCCGTTAAATTGACTATTAAAGCTGAATTTAATTTAAAAATTGATAAAAATTGATAAAAACGGAAATAAAAATTCATTAAGCATCATATAAATGAGCTTCAGTATTCCTTGGTTTGCCCTAATATGGTAGGAGGAGCAGTCACATGACATTTGCGGCTCAGGTGATTGGCTGCTGAACGCTAACAGATCTCTCTCCAGGTACAGTATATCAGACCTCTGAGGGCATAAATTTAAATTCAGACCCCTCAAACCGCAGAGGTTTCCTCCTGCAGGAGCTGCAGGAGTCTGTCATGACTCATATTTAGAGTCAGCGGAGGCCGAGGCTCAGAGTAATTCTTCAGGACACGCTGGTGGCAGAGGAAAAGGTCTTCTGCTAGTCGGGACACATTTAAAGATTTACTGAGCTCTGCTTTAATTCCTACACATTACTATTCATGAGGAATGTTATTATTTATTTTAGAGATATAATAATTATAGCATTAGCGTAACTCTCAGACCCATTCGATAATAATATAAAATAAAATTTAAAAAAAGCTCAACTCATATAACTTGAAATATTAAATGTTATCATATGGTTCATAATCAAACTAAATGCAATAAATGTTAACTTGAAATGTTAAATCTTATAATATGGTTCATAATAAAAAAAAAGAAAAGAAAATTTCGTAATTTACATACTTTGACATGGTAAGTATTATAATAAGGTTCATAATAAAAAATAAAATAAATATTTACAATTTGAAATGTAAAAAGCTATAATATGGTTCATAAAACTGTATAAATATAAAATACAATAAAATAGAATACATTAATAAAATAAAAATAAAAATAAAATAAAAAGTTATTTCCATAGAACTATGTAGTTTAAATAGGAAGAAAAACAATTTTTCCCCCTTTTATTGTGGCTCAGATGTATTTAAAGATTTAGCGAGTTCTGCTTCAGTTCAGTTAATGGAAGTGGAACAGACATTACTATTCATGAGCAATGTTATTTATTTTAGCGTGGTATTATAGCATCAGCATGACCCTCTGAACCCATTCGATCAAACCATCTACAGTCTGTGTGCGATAAAAGAGCGAATGGAGTAGAGGTCGATCAATTGATCGGTCGGCCGATTAATCGACCGATTTTTGGCATTTTTTAATTAATCGGCATCGGCCGATTGTGCTGCAGATTAGGCCGATTTATAGGCAGGCGCATCTGCGGGCAGCTGTACCGGAGAATCTCTCTCCCTCTGGCGGTGTGAGACGGAGCAGCTCACACTCTGCAGCAGCGCCTTGTCACACAGCTTCAGCGATGGCTGGGCAAAACAAACCGTTTTGAAAGTGGAATTACGTTTTACCCTACTAGAATTGATGCCGGAAAGTTATCATATTGCAACAAGTCATTTGCATGTGAAAGTAGAAACACGTGCAATTCAGATGAGGATTCTGTGCTGATTATAACGTGCACGTTAACAGAGGCGTCATGCCCATTCAAAGTGAGGGGGCATGTGCCCCCTCAGATTTTTGAGCCAAGTGTACTTTGAATGCAGCTTCCAAAAGACAAAAAATAGCCGATTAATATTTTCTATATTTAATACAATCACACCGGTGTGATTAGAACATTCAGTGCTTCAGATCATCAGCTGCTTAATTCAAATCTGCGTTTGCTGGCTGGCGCTGAGCCAGAAACAGACGCGTTTGTACAGCGCTGCGCATTATAACCAATCACACATGATTCTGTTGAGCTTATGAATGCAAAGACCAATCAGAGGCGTTCAGATGAGTCATCGCTAAAATGCTGGTGTTTTCTTCACTCGCTCGCAGACTGAACGCCTCTCTCTGGCGAATTCTCTCATTAGAAACAACAAAGTGCATATCTGTGTACGAATATGTAAGTAAGACATTCATTTCATAGTGTTAACAGCTTCAGTGATTTTAATGGGAGTGTTTGAGGGTGCTTGGACTCTAGACTGTCAGTAAAAATGTTATTTGATAATGTAGCTAAATGGTCTTTGCTCTACAATGAAAGTGTTATGATTAGTAGCCTAACTTTCAATGTTTTTATTCACATTAACTGTCAATAAATTCACATTAAATATAAAGTCAGTCATATTAAAATATGTTATGGCATGACACCCATATCTGTTAATTAAGTAAACAGACAGGTTTTTATGCATAGTTAATAGATCACATTATTAGGTTACTTTGACCATCGCCCACTAGATATTTCATGATATAGGCTAGTTAATGCGTTTGGGAATGTTTTGAATAAAAAGGAAAAAATAAAACATAAGTGCTGTTGTGGCTGCTGTGTGTCACATGACAATCCCAAAACTCGCGCCCCCTCAAAAATAATGAGTGCATGACGCTCCTGCACGTTAACTTTCCTCATGAAATGTGGTTCGACAATAGCCTCCACGATGTCATCGCTCGTGGCCAGTGTTAAGCAGTCATGAGCAGCAGGCTGTGTAATGTGTGTGAACTTTTTATTTTTGTTATCACTATACATTGAGTTATTTCCCAAACATTGAGTTATTTGTGGCGGCTCGTCACAATATCAAAACTGACCGCCACAAATAGATTTTCCAAAAGGCTTACACTTCGTTGAATAAACTGAGCACCACACGTTTCAAAATTAAAATGCAGTGTTTTAATATGAATGTATCTTAGAAAAGAACCGACCGTCTTCAGAAAAGCTTCAATGTCATTTTGATTTCGTCTTTCCTGTAATGCCTTATAAAATAGCGTTTGTGAGCGCAGCGCTTATTTGATTACAGCCGTTACCGGGGAAACCCGCTCCAACAGCGCCTCCTGCTGGCAGAGAATCAATTTGCATTTGCAAGTCTGTGGGAAACATTTACATTTACATTTATGCATTTAGCAGATGCTTTTATCCAAAGCGACTTACATAGCATTCAAATTACAGTTTTTACATTTTATCAGCTCTTGCTTTCCCTGGGAATTGAACCCATGATCTTGGCGTTGCTAGCGCCACGCCATTAAATTTTGAGCCATGTATTATCACTATGAATTAGGCTACTACTACTATAAATATCTTGTACCCTGCAAATATCGTTTACTCAAACTCTCTTTTATGAGATGAAGGGGAAAAAAAAGAAAAGAAAATCGGCCAAACATATCGGCCAAAAAAACTGGCATCATACATCGGCCATCAGCTGCTCTGATTTCTAAATATCGGCATCGACCAGAGAAAAACCCATATCAGTCGACCTCTAGAATGGAGTGACGCAGTGTCTTCATATTTACTGCTCATTTACTGTGAGTCTAAACGCAGAAAAAAAGTGAGCAGGTAGAAAAAGAGAAAGGAAAGATAAAAACAGAAGAGAGAGGGACAGAAGGACCCCTGTGTGAAGGGTAATTGACACCGTGAGGTGTTTCGAGCACCGAAGAACGTCCTATAAGAGTGTATGTGTGTGTGAGCCTCAGGGTAGATGGACTCAGCGTGTGTGTGTGTGTGTGTTGTCTCAGACCCGGACATGTCGAGCCTCTGCTGGCTCTTCAGCAAAAAAATGTGTGTCTGTGTTGTTTTACGGGAAAATCTACAGTTCTGATTATCTCCATGGAAGCGAGACGGCAGCTGCTGGAAAACCATCAAGAGATCTACCAGCCTCCATCACACACACACACACAACCTGCATTCTCCATCAAACACTGAGATTCAGCCAAGCAGAACTATTAGAAACTCATGCTAACTTATAACTTATTCTGCAATCCAGAGCAGGTTCTTAAAGGTACACACATTCAAAATTAGATTGGGATTTTTGAATGTTGTTGAAAAAAGTCTCTTCTGCTCACCAGGCAGGGTTATTATAGTTAAAGGGGTCCTATTATGCTCTTTTACAAAGTCTTGATTTTGTTTTGTGGGTGTACTAGAACATGCTCTCATGCTTGGTGGTTCGAAAATCGCATTATTTTTCACATTATTTACATTATTACAATACCGTCCTCCCCAGCCTGGCACAAACGGCTCGATTAGTTCCGGGTTTGATGAAGGTCCGCATTCCAAAAAATTAAATGTGTTGTGATTGGTTAGCTGTCCCAGTGCGTTGTGATTGGTGAACAGCTTAGACGGTGTTTCAGTACTGCCCCGCCCCTTGCCAAAACAGCAAGTTCATCAATATTGCCATATCAATTCAGACCCCGAGAATATTGAACAAGAGGATCTCGCAGAACCTGTGCAAGCACGGATATTGCAAGACATATTAAAGTGGAAACGTTATTGTTGCTGTTTTTTTTTTTTGGCTAAATCACGTTTTAGAAGTCAACAACAGCTTAAAAATATTTACTATGTACAGATAAGTGCAACGGTAATATGTATTATGTTTATTGTTCTTTAATTCTAACATTATAACATGAATTGCAGTGAAGCTGTTATACAGTTGAATTTATTTATACCATAGTCACACAGAGTTACTCTATTTGTGGCGGCATATATATGCAAATTAATTCTCTGCCAGCGGGAGGCGCTGCTGGAGCGGTAAAGATCAAGGTTTCTCCGGTAATGCTGTACACAAAGCAGACCTCCGCTCACAAACCGCTGCTTTATCAGACATTACATGCAAGATGAAATGAAAATGACATCCAAAATTTTCTGAAGACAGTCGGTTTCCTTCAGAAATAGTGATATAAAAACACCCGCACTGGGTTTCGATTTTGAAACATGCATTCGAATTTCTAGAGGCAGGATTTATTTTAATGATATTCTAATGGACCAATTTGTGATGTCACAAATACAGGAAAACAACTTTGTAGTCCAAACGAGCCGTTCGTTGTAGTTCTCGAAAAGGGATTTTTTAAAAATTAAATATCTCCCTTTGGAGTGGACTTTGAGATTTGTAACTTTGTAGATCTTTTTTATGCTCAAACATACACACTACACACTGACTAAAATTCAAAAAGTGAAAAACAATAATAGGCCCCTTTAAAACAGAAATGAAAATTAAAACCATTAAAGGAACATTTTTGTTACTTGAAATAATATAAACATTAACCGAAATAAAGTAAAATATTAAAAAGCTTTTTATTTCTCATTTTGAGTTTAATTTGATGTAAAATAAATTAAAATGAAAAAAATATATATTTTAACAAAAAATATATACATATATATATTAGTGCTGTCAATCGATTAAAAAATTTAATCGCGTTAATCACAGTCCTGGACTGTGATTAATCATGATTAATCGCACATTTAAAATACTAGGATTTACCTGTAAATGTGTTGAAATGAAATGCATGACAAACTAGTTTAAGGAAACAGAACCTTTCACACCTCCGCCAGGTATGAGACATAATCCTTATTATTCTTTTATCATTATTCTTTTGTTTTTATTCAGCCATTATCAGTCTTTATACTGGTAATAAAACGTTTACCAAGCCACATCGCTTCAATCCCAGTTTACATTTACCCAACTATTATCAAAAGTATTTCTAAATAAATACAACAAAACATTTTCTTGCGACCTTACGTGAAGTATTATGACAAAATGCATTAAGAAGAAGAATTGGACCTGTTCTGCAGCTGCATTAGAGCTAATATTAGCATCATGCTTCATAAGACAATTTATGAGATTAATAGTACACTTTTACTCAGAACTCACTTTAAACCACCATTGAGTGTTTGTAATAACTTCCTTTTGCGATCACATGTGGAATTTGGTCGTTTACTGTTGTTAAAATATGCTCTTTATAGCCTTTTATATCGCTGCACAAATTAGCATTTCAGATGTACACATTCATCTAAAAAAAAAATCACATACAAACATATCCTATCGTAATCGTGTGTTTATTATCTTGTATAATCTATAGTGGCTGTTGTCATGTTTATTTCTGCTGTGTAAAAGCCTTAACATGTATGCTCTGGCTGAAACTCACGTTGTTTGTGATGTTATAACCGCCTCTCCGTTCTTAAGGTGCCAGGTATACATTCCAAGTATAATACACATTAGTAAAATGATCTATTTTAATTTTCATTTGTCTATATACACTTTGGGCGGCCGCGGTACATTATAAGAGTAGCGCAAAAAAAAACCGCAACCCGCGGCTCTGTAATTTTTCCCGCGACTGTATTTTCAAAATAACCTACTTGTTCCGTTACCATAGCAACACTGGTTCGCTGTGACCTCATCACACAATGATAGATAACCTTCCGCGCTGCGATGACGGGAAGAAGATGGGGTCAAGCATTATCACATGATTAATTTGCGTTAAAAAAATATTAACGCGTTAAAGATTTTAGATTAATCGCATGTGTTAACGCGTTAGCGTTGACACCCCTAATATATATATATTTTACAGTATACATTTAACAAAAACCCACCAATTCACTCTCTCAACAAATTAGAATATGGTGACATGCCAATCAGCTAATCAACTCAAAACACCTGCAAAGGTTTCCTGAGCCTTCAAAATGGTCTCTCAGTTTGGTTCACTAGGCTACACAATCATGGGGAAGACTGCTGATCTGACAGTTGTCCAGAAGACAATCATTGACACCCTTTACAAGGAGGGTAAGCCACAAACATTCATTGCCAAAGAAGCTAGCTGTTCACAGAGTGCTGTATCCAAGCATGTTAACAGAAAGTTGAGTGGAAGGAAAAAATGTGGAAGAAAAAGATCCACATCCAACCGAGAGAACCACAGCCTTATGAGGATTGTTAAGAGCCACCACACACAGACGTGTCAAGGAATTTGGCTACAGTTGTCGTATTCCTCTTGTTAAGCCACTCCTGAACCACAGACAAGGTCAGAGGCGTCTTACCTGGGCTAAGGAGAAGAAGAACTGGACTGTTGCCCAGTGGTCCAAAGTCATCTTTTCAGATGAGAGCAAGTTTTGTATTTCATTTGGAAACCAAGGTCCCAGAGTCTGGAGGAAGGGTGGAGAAGCTCATAGCCCAAGTTGCTTGAAGTCCAGTGTTAAGTTTCCACAGTCTGTGATGATTTGGGGTGCAATGTCATCTGCTGGTGTTGGTCCATTGTGTTTTTTGAAAACCAAAGTCACTGCACCCGTTTACCAAGAAATTTTGGAGCACTTCATGCTTCCTTCTGCTGACCAGCTTTTTAAAGATGCTGATTTCATTTTCCAGCAGGATTTGGCACCTTCCCACACTGCCAAAAGCACCAAAAGTTGGTTAAATGACCATGGTGTTGGTGTGCTTGACTGGCCAGCAAACTCACCAGACCTGAACCCCATAGAGAATCTATGGGGTATTGTCAAGAGGAAAATGAGAAACAAGAGACCAAAAAATGCAGACGAGCTGAAGGCCACTGTCAAAGAAACCTGGGCTTCCACCTCAGCAGTGCCTCAAACTGATCACCTCCATGCCACGCCGAATTGAGGCAGTAATTAAAGTAAAAGGAGCCCCTACCAAGTATTGAGTACATATACAGTAAATGAACATACTTTCCAGAAGGCCAACAATTCACTAAAATGTTTTTTTTTTTTTATTGGTCTTATGAAGTATTCTAATTTGTTGAGATAGTGAATTGGTGGGTTTTTGTTAAATGTGAGCCAAAATCATCACAATTAAAAGAACCAAAGACTTAAACTACTTAAGTCTGTGTGCATTGAATTTATTTAATACACGAGTTTCACAATTTGAGTTGAATTACTGAAATGAACTTTTCCACAACATTCTAATTTATTGAGATGCACCTGTATATATATATACAGTGGGTACGGAAAGTATTCAGACCCCCTTCACTTTTTTCAATTTTGTTATGTTGCAACCTGATACTACAATTGTTTAAATTCATTTTTTTTCTCATTAATCTACACTCTGTACCTCATAATGATGAAGTGAAAACAGAATTTTAGAAATGTCTGCAAATTTATTAAAAAGAAAAAACTGAAATATCACATTTACATAAGTATTCAGACCCTTTGCAACAACACTTGAAATTTCGCTCAGGTGCCTCCCATGTCTCTTGATCATTGCAGAGATGTTTCTACACCTTGATTGGAGTCCGCCTGTGGTAAATTAAATTGATTGGACATGATTTGGAAAGGTACACACCTCTCTGTAAAAGGCCTCACAGCTGATAATGCATATCAGAGCGAAAACCAAGCCACGAGGTCAAAGGAACTGCCTGCAGAGCTCAGACACAGGATTATATTGAGGCACAGATCTGAGGAAGGCTACAAAAAAAAATTCTGCTGCACTGAAGGTTCCCAAGAGCACAGTGGCTTCCATAATTCTCAAATGGAAGAAGTTTGGCACAACCAGGACTCTTCCAAGAGCTGGTCCCCAGCCAAACTGAGCAATTGATGGAGAAGGGGCTTGTCTAGACTGGTGACCAAGAACCTGGTGGTCACTCTAGTTGAGCTCCATGATCATATATGGAGATGGGAGAAACCTACAGAAGGACAAACATCACTGCAACAGTCCACCGATCTGGGCTTTATGGCAGTGTGGCCAAACTCAATCATCTCCTCAGTGAAGACACATGAAAACACACTTGAAATTTGCAATAAAGCACCTAAAGGACCCTCAGACTCTGAGAAACAAGATTACCTGGTCTGATGAACCTCAATTCTAAGCATCATGTTTGAAGGAAACCGGCTCTTCTCATCACCTGCAGAGTACCATCCCAAAAGTAAAGTGTGGTGGTAGTAGCCTCATGCTGTTGGGCTGTTTTTCAGCGGCAGGGACTGAGGAACTCATCAGAGTAGAAGAAAAGCTCAATGCACCAAAATATTGAGATAGCCTTAATGAAAACCCAGTCCAGGGCATTCAAAACCTCAGACTGGGCCGAAGGTTCACCTTCTTACATGACAATGACCCTAAGCACACAGCCAAGGCAACACAGGAGTGGCTTAGGGACAACTCTGTGAATGTCCTAGAGTGACCCAGCCAGAGCCCTGACTTGAACCCTATCGAACATCTCTGGAGAGACCTGAAAAAGGCTGTCAACAGACGGTCCCCATCCAACCTGACCGAGCTTGAGAGGATTTGCAAAGAAGAATGGCAGAAATTCCCCCAATCCAGTTGTGCAAAGCTTGTTGCGTCATACCCAAAAAGACTCGAGGCTGTAATTGCTGCCAAAGGTGCTTCAACTAAGTACTGAGTAAAGGGTCTGAATACTTATGTAAATGTGATATTTCAGTTTTTTTCTTTTTAATAAATTTACAAACATTTCTAAAATTCTGTTTTCACTTTGTCATTATAAAGGACAGAGTGTAGAGTAATGAGAAAAAAAAAGAATTTAAACAGTTGTAGTATCAGACTGCAACATAACAAAATTGAAAAAAGTGAAGGGGGTCTGAATACTTTCCGTACCCACTGTATATATATATATATATATATATATATATATATATATATATATATTAGGGGTGGGACAATAAATCGATATGGCGATATATCGTGATCCTTCTCCATGCGATACGATAATCGATATCTGGCGCCAAATATCGATATTTTAATTAATACAATAAGGTGCTCTAAATACATTTTCCTGCTCCCAGCGTCTAAAAATGCGTGGAAAATCGCGGCCGCGCCATTTCCACATTCTTTCCAAGAGCGCTCTGAGCAACTATGAAGCGCGTTCTCTATGAAGATGGGGAAGCACGAGGAACCGAATGATAAACAGATTTCCAGCCACTGTATTAGCTCTACTGCTATATATACGTTTATGGAGATGAAAACTAAAAAACTGCCCCGGAACAGTTATCAGCGTGGACCATAGGCACCGATCACGTTATTATTGTAGAGCACACATTCAGTCATGAGTAACCTCTCCGCTCGGATCGCAGGTGGATTTCCCTCACTATATAAGAGAGAGAGAGCGCCGCCGGTGCGTCCAGTTTTATGTGAACAACACTGGATGCTCTCCCTCTCTCACAGATATTACAAGTGCGCGTTATGCAGTGTGAACAGTGGGCACCGACCAGCAGAAACAAAAATCTGCTCCTATGGCATGGAGGATGAGACAAAACACTGTCAGAGCCGTAATGCGGCGCAGAAGTGTGCAGTGTGTGTGTGCTTGCCGCGCGTCAACATTTGAAATAACCAACCTGAGCGCGCAAAAGACGCGATGTGATTGTGAACGGCTATTTCTTCATGTGGGGCTCTGTTTTTATGATGAGAGGAGTAGAAAGGTTGAGAAAGCACTCCAGGTAAATTTTGAAATGTACCAGGTTTGTTTGTTTTTATATATATATATATATATATATATATATATATATATTACATGGAGAGAGAGAGAGAGGCTATATAAGTTAAGCAGTTAAATGTGTTTGTTTACACACAGAGAAAAAGAAAAGTGTAACCTTTTAATAAGTCCAAGAATAAAATTATTAATTTACTCAACATGTTCAAATTGATTTACAGAACTTTTTTTGCTGTTTTCTAACAGTTTGGACTTGAATAAAGAAAGAAAACTTGCACTTAACCTTTTTACAGGCATTTTGTTTAGACAGATATCGCGATATATCATTATAGGATTTTCTAGAAATATATCGATTATCGCAGAATCGCTGTATAATGATATTATCGTTATCGTGAGCCATGTATCGTGATAATATCGTATCGTGAGGTACCCTGCGATTCCCACCCCTAATATATATTAGGGGTGGCACGGTTCGTGAAAAAAAAAATCGAACCGTACGGTTCTCCACACACGGTTCGGCACGCGCTAGGACCGCGGTTCAACTTAAATCTGACAAGCATCTGCAATATGGTTTGTTATAAATAACACGTAAAAAAAAAACAGGGTTCGGCTAATGTATGCTTCTGTTGATGGATGCGAATTCTGGCTTCCCAATACATTACAACAACAGTGATGAAAAAAAAAAAGTGGACAAACCATTCACTCTTGTTCAATGCGAGTGCCGTATGCTGGAATATGAGCATTTATTCCGTCATCACCCGGGTGCTGATAGCGCGCGCACACAGGTGAGACCTGAACATCACATGGTGATATCTGTGTTTAAACTAAACTCATGTAAGCTTTGCAAGTTTAAACATTTAAGAGCCAGAGGATGCGACCTCGCGCACGCAGTGAGAAGATTTGTGTGTGCGCTCATCAGAAGCGCGCAAACCCGCGCCTCAGAACGCGCGCAAATATTCTCTCTGAAGTATTGTGTTTGAATGGACAAATTCACACAAAAATTGTGTCAAAGTGCCGTCTTGGTAAGTATCCTATAGCAGACATAGCCGGCTGAACGTACAGTATCAGTGCACTGGATCAGTGCATTCTCTTAAAGTGACAGCACTTTTTTAATATTAATCAAACAGCAACAACAAAGAAATCACTCACTGCTCTTGATTGAATCGCTTTTGTAACTTTAATAAAGATTAATCTTTAATTTATACAGTCAAATTTGCAATGCTGTTTTACATTTGATTACTTTATTCAATTTCTATAATGTTACCTAAGAAACTAATGCTACAAAAAAATGAAAATCAGTTTATTTTATTTGTATTTTTACTCTATAGTATTTATTTATGCTGTTGCTTGTAGTTAAATAGATTATTTTTATTTTCTTCATTTTTATTTGACAGAATAGTTTTTCCCTAAACATACCGAACTGTACCAAAACCGTGACTCTAAAACCATGATACAAACCGAACCGTGAAAAAGTTGAACCGTTTCACCCCTAATATATATATATATATATATATATATATATATAGTATCTTAATGCTAAAATAATGCTCCACCAAGGCTGCACTTATTTGATCAAAAATACCGTAAAGACAGTAATACTGTGAAATATTATAACTTAAAATAACAGTTTTCTATATGAATATATTGTAAAATGTAATTTATTGCTGTGATCAAAGCTGAATTTTCAGCATCATTACTTCAAAAATCATTATACTATGCTAATTTGTTGCTCAAGAAACATTTCTGATTATTATCAATGATAAAAACAATTGTGCTGCTGAATATTTTTGTGTAAACTGTGATACACTTAAAGGTCCCCTGAAATCAAAATTTAAGTTTTTTGGGTGTTAGTAACAATGTTAGTCTTAAGGTTATCTATAAGGCAGTGTGCTCCAAAACAGTGACAAAATTTGTATTTAGAAGATATAAGCATTCAAAGCTTGCAGTTTGTCACTTCCGTCAAAATGGATCAAAGATTTTTTTGACGTCACCTCGTACTTCAGCTTCTCGTCAAATCTTCTGACCAATCAAATGCTCTCTAGAATCCGAAGCACCCGCCCCCTGCACTATAAATAGACGCTGAAGCTGCGGCTGAGATTGGTCATTTGTTCACAGTGTTAGTATTTTCTGTGCGGTGATTGGCACGTAGTGCACAATGTAGGTGATAGGGAACGATAAAAACAGTGTAAATATGCTTTCGATTGGGGAAAATGAGGTTTGGTTTCGAGTTGTGTCACGTGAACCGCGGCAGCGCGCACAGTCTGCTCTGGATTTTGGCTCCAGTCCAGAGATGCAATCGCACAGAGCGAATCATACACGCGAGTCGGCATATATTAGATACTTTTAAAACTACACAGCCTCAGCATGATTAAGATCACTATTTTGTTTTCAGTAAGAGTTTCATATTGAATCTAGGAGGTAATCTATTAGACTGTGGCTGTCAAATGCGGCTTTCCCAAGCTCAACGGCTCTGGCCTGAGCAGATATAAACAAAATGCTATTGGGGCGGGGCTGCTCAATATGTCCCACCTTGTCTTCCTGTTTCAGTTGAAATTACGTCAAAATTACGTTTCAAGGCACTTCAGGGGACCTTTAATTTTTCAGGATTCACAGATGAATAGAAAGTTCAAAACAACAGCATTTATTTGAAATAGAAACCTTTGTCACATTATAAATGCCTTTACTGTCACTTTTGATCAATTTAATGCATCCTTACTGACGCATCAGTAGTGTACATTAAGAGTAGAACACAAAAAGTGAATTCTATCAACGTTTTCACAAACTCCTAAGTTCTATTTAGCTCTGAATATTCCTTGCGAGGGAAATAGGGTGAGTTACATCGAATGCACTCTGCATTTTCCAGTGAAAAGTGATCGTATGCAGTCAGTTGAGGCAATGAGGTTTGTTCTGGCATCATTACCGCGGTCAGCTACATCAAACCGAGACCGCAGACAGCCCGACTCTTGTCAGTACTCAGCAAGTAGATGAGCACCGATCGCATAACAGTTAAAAATATATCGCAGTCTCTCTTTCCTCAATTCGTTCTTGTCTTCCTCCTCTCTTCCTCCACTAAAATCAATAGTGTTTGGAAAAATGAATTATAGCGTACACTGGAAACGCTAATCACAGACTAACCGATGGTTCATCCTTGGACTAAATGTCTTGCATACTAAACCACAGTCGCTGGCAAACAAGCCATTTTATTTGCTAATTAGGCAATTAATTTTACTGAATGTGGCTGCGGAAGCGCTGGTGATGGCAAAACTGCTGTATTATCAGTAATGAGACTCGTGTGTGTGAGAGAGAGAGAGAAAGGTAGAGACAGAGACAGGGAGTGTTTGGAAAGGAGGGCTGCTGTTCACACTGATGATTTGTGAGCTCAAAGCGCTGCTGTTTCCAGGACTCTAAGGTTACACATCACCCACCATGAACCCCAAACACAGCGATTATGCCAGCTGTCTGAGGGTTTGGGTAACATCCACCCAGAACTGAGAACAAATGGTCCACGAGTTTCACCAGAAGCAAGGCCAAAAATGTACACACCTGACAATGGTAAAAAAATTCCAAAAATATTTCCTGCCATGTGAAAATTATAATTTATATTAAAAAATATATATATGTACTTTTTTTTTTTAACAGAAAATAAATATATAAAAATATTTTAAATAAAAGCACGCTGCATCAAAATATATTAAACAATATATAGATATTATAATATATATTATTATAATTATTATTAACATAAACAAAAATATTTCAACCATGTCATATGTATTATAAAAATCTAAAAAGAATTTGATTTTCAAAGATTTATTATAAACTTGTATTATTTTTTTCCCAAAATGCAATAAATCCATGAAAGTTTTTTTTTTTTTCCAAAATGCAATAAATCCATTGAATCAATATGAAATTTATTTTTCATATTGAAAAAAAAACACAACATAGTAAGTTGATCCACATATGACAGCCTCTGAACTTGGTCATAATCTTATATACAGGCACTGGACTAAAAATACATTCTTCAGTCATCACTCCCAAAATGAATTCAGCGGGTCATCTTGTTTGCTATAAATTAATTACAACAATAAAAGAAAATTTCATCATGAACAAGAACATGAACAACATCACATTAGACCACAGAAATTCCAAAATGACATTTCCCTTACATTCAACTTCCAAAAGTGCATTCATCTTTAATGTTATATTCATTTAGTTGACTAGTGCTATATGCTGTTTTAACAAAAACATAAATGGCATTAATAAAAACACTAACATTGACAAGCTACGCAATATCACATTCATAATCAATGAATGCGATTCATCTGCGATTATGAACGCGATATTGTGTAGCTTGTCAGTGATCTACGGCTCTGTGTATTAAATGCCGCTCCGTCTGAAAGCAGGTGATGGAGATTTACCGGTACTATTAATCACAGAATCGGCTTTACTGACGAGATGCGCATGACAATCACATGCGATTTATCGTGCAGCCCTTGTTTGTTGATCACAAAGTACAAAGTAGATGGGTAAAACTAGGATGCCGGGTATATTCAACGCGCCGCCATTACTGTCTAGAGTGCGTGGAATGGAGCGCTGTGATTGGTTGAGAGGATTTATTGCGTTCTGCAGAGAAAGGAGACTGGCGTTTGTCTCGGGTTGGAAAAAAAGCGAGAAAACATGACCTAATAACTCGGCGGATATCGCATTTTGCGTAAAATTAAAAATGGACTTTTCAATACTGACCAGATACAATACTGATTTTGGCGGAAACTAAATTTTTTTAAAAATGGCGTTTATCGCGTTTTGGAACCAAACTCTTCATACACACACACACACAAATTAAGTCATAAATCATATGAAATATATGAAATGATACTTTGCATTATCTTTCTTAAACACACACATACTTATATATGTGTATATATATATATATGGTGTGTATATATATATATATATATATATATATATATATATACACACACACACATACATACACAGTGTTTCCCACAGGATTTTGTGAGACTTGTGGTGGCAGGTGACGTCACATATTAATTTGCATATTTATGACGTCATTGCATCAAGTTTGCGTTCAGACGAGTTTTGTCATTTCAGATCTGTTCTACTCTATGAAATGTCACATACTGTAATACAACTGAATGCCCAATAAAGCTGTTCACATTATATTTTCTGTTGTCATACATAAAACAAGTATAAATAGTAAACACGACCCATTAATACTACGTTAACCAGGAATCACTCTCACTATACTCCTTAAATCCTGATTTATAATCACAACATCATCTGATAAAATCAATATACATCTAACTTACACTGAAAAGCGACTATATGCGGTGGTTTTGGCTATATTAGCTAGGCTACTGTTTTGTCTCATTCAGCGCACTGCCTGCGTCTGAGTAACAAACTAAGCACATATTAACAGATGAATTATGTTCATATTTAAAAGTCCAAACAGTCAGTAAGCGACAGGTGCTTGGAAACGCAGTTTTGTAAATGATTTATTGACGATTTTGCTGCGTTACGGCCAGCTGAATGCACTGCTTCTCTGCCGCTCACTGCTCCGAACAGACGCCGAGAGAGGCGACATTGTGCCGGGAGTCAGACCTCGCGCTCACAGGGCAGTACTGGAGACATCTTCCAACTGAACTATAGCTAAGATTTTTTCAAAAAAGTCGCTAGGTTTGTCAGTATGTACCTGTTATGGGAAAAAAGCCACCTAAAGGGTCTGAAAGTTGCTAAATATTGAGCTAATAAATAAAGACTTTACCCACTCAGGTAAAGTCTATGTGTGGGAATCACTGATATATAAAATTACAGAAAATATTATATAGAAAAAATACTTTAAATAAAGACATTTTTTAAAATAAAAAATAAGATATTTTAAATAAAATAAATATATGAAACTACATTTCGCAATATTTTTATAAATAATAATAATAATAACACATTTTATTTAAAATTTTACAAATATTTATATTTTACAAAGAAAATTATTATTATTATAATGACAATATATTATATATTAATATTAAAATATAATATGAAATTATATTATGCATTATTTTTTATTTTCCATCTGTAATTTTCTGTAACCTTCAAGACTGGAGAAACACAGCAAGTGTAAAATCTGATCGATCAGCACAAACAGGTAATGGAGTGAGTCACGGCTTTGGCTCAGGACTGATTCCATTTGATATTGAAATGTACAAACAGCCAAATCGATCAGAACAATCTTCTGTCTGAATCCAGACTCACTTGTGCTCTCTGCCTGCTAACATGGTCTAAACTAAAACTGTAAAGTTATTAGATGAATAAATCTCTACAAGCATTACTTAGACAGCTTAAATGTTTAGCGCACAAACCTATGATTAAAAACCAGCTCCAGAGTTTGGGGCTCACAGCTGACGAATTGAAAGAGAAAAGTAGAGGATTTTAAAAACACATTTCTGTCAAGAGTTCAATTGCTAGTCCAGCAATAAATCTCTACAAATGAGGCAAACTGCTTTTTGAAGACATAAGATATAAAGTTCAAGCATGAATCGATAATCGTAATGGATATCCAAAAAAAAAAAAAAAAAACACCATCAGCCCATCAAATTCCTCAAAACCAGGAGCTGAAGAGAGACATCAGCGGCTCCCTCTGTTGGCAGAGCCTCACACTGACCCTCAACAATGTCAAAAACACTCAAGCAGTTTGTGGATAACAGCCCAAAAGTGCACTATAGTGGAGTGATATTACATGAACTGGGACACGGCCTACAACTCAAATTCACAGAGACACGTCTGGGATCCCGCTGAAGCTCTTTACTTCTTAAAGACCTGAAACACGACATGAAGAGAAGAGAGCAGCAGCAGGTCTCCATCACTGCTGAACTGAGACGTGTCTCACATCTGTAAGAGGCTGACACTACAGCTCATCAGTGTAACTGCTGGAATTCACTGGAGTCATTAGACACACTAATACAACACACAAACCCACGCCAATAAAAGAACAAATGAACTGAAGTACATCTAGAGAAGATGAGGACAGAGAAACTTCATTCAGATGCTGCATTTCAGTGCTTGAGAAACTGAAACATCACATGTTCAAACACTATTCATCCATCTATTCATCCATCTTTCAATCCGTCCATCCATCCATATATTCATCCATCCATCTACCCATCTTCTATCTATCCTTCCATCCACCATTCATCTGCTGATCCATCCTTCCATCCATCCATCTCTCTATCCATCCATCGATCTATCTATCAATCAATCAATCTATTAGGGCTGGGCGATAAATAGATTTTATCGATTAACTCGAATGTGTAGTTTACTTCGACTTGTTTGAATGAAAATGGGTTTTCTCTTTAACATCCGCTGACACTCCCCTCTGGGCTCCTATAGTTCTGAATGGGCTCAGCCCTCCCCCCATGCGTTTGCCATATAGGGTTGGGCCAATAGACGATGCCATCGTCCGTCGCCGATGGCTGATAGACATCACGATGTTAAGCCGGCATTTTATGTACTGTAATGTAACTGTAACAGGCAACTGTTAGCAATTGTTATTTGTTTTCCGTGCCTTTCTGAATACGGATTCACGATTCGGGCAAAAAGTGTCACTTTTTTATGTTATGTTACATTTTATGTTATGTTACATTATGTTATGTTACATTTTCACTGCTTACAATGGCAGGGCCTGCCATCTTGTCTTTTTGGCTTGTTGTTTCTGGTTGCACTTTAACCCCAAGGGGGAAATCCAGATCAAATCCCAGAAGGGAAAATCAAAACAAAATAAAGTTGAAACTTGTTTTGAACAATTTCTTTGTCATCTGCAGATTGATTTTAAGTAGTTGGAAAAAAATAAATTTAAATCATAAACCGGATTTTTTGTGAAAAAAATTTTTTTTAGGCCATATCGCCCAGCCCTACAATCTATCCATCCATCCATCCATCCATCGACAGTGTTATAAATCTACTCATTTGTGTGCTCTGGTTTTGTAGTATCAGAGCTTGTTGTTTGTGTATGTGTGTGTTGCAGATAAAGGAGATGAATGTTGTGCTTGCTCAGGTTTTAATTGTGTCTCATTGCAAGTGGCCCTAGAGAGCATCAATCAGCACTAATTGTGTGTGGTTTCACACTTGACTGATTTGAAAGTTATAATAAGATAATGACTAAACCTAAATCAATATCCCTGTATTGACCACACACACACTCACGCTGTGCGTGAGGTATTTATAATATATTTGAAGGTTGAGTTCATTCTGTGAATCATAATTAAACTCCAGAGAAAAGCTCGACACAAACTGATGACAAAGAGTGAGAGGCAGCCGTCAGATATATTATACATGCCTGACTCTGAGCTCTGTGTGTGTGTGTGTGTGTGTGTGGTCTCTCTCTGAACTCACCCAAAGCTTGAGATGCAAAAGCTGCCATCGCACTCTGTAAGTGATCCGGCCGTAATGCCTGAACCACCAACACCTGAGAAAGAGACAGAAATGAAGAGTCAGTACTCTGTGAGTATTCTGATTGGTGCAGACTGTTGATTGACAGCTTACCTGCTGAAAGAGGGAGATCTTCTTGGCAATGGGAGGCGGGATTTCCTGTTCGCAGCAGGAACTGCGAGAGAACGTGAGCCACAGGTCTGAGTCGTTCAGACAGAGAGACTGATACAGCACTGGAAATGTGCTCTGAAGAGAGACAGAGAGAAACAGACTTGTCAACTAGAGAAGGCCAGAAAAAAAACAATGCTAATAGTCATTTACATTTATGCCTTTGGCAGATGCTTTTATCCAAAGTGACTTGCACTGCATTCAATCTGTTCTTGCTTTCTTGTAGTGTTGCTAGTGCCATGCTCTACTGTTTGAGCTATAGGAAAGCACTGGCTCTACTAGCTGATATAGTCAAATGTCTGGCTCAGTTCGATTGCCTAGGGCCCTATGAAATCTGTTTTATTTTTATCCTAAATTCAGTTGTTTTTCCACTTAATTTTTTCTGGATTTTGTCTTTGTTAATTTTTTAAAATTCCGTTTTAATGGTTAAATTAAATTTTTATTAAAAGTAATTTTTTTTTTTTTAATTTAAAGTAAATTAAAGTAAAGTATTTCTTTTTCGATTTTAATATTTCTTGTTTGGATTTTTTCAGTTTTGGTTGTAGATTTTAATGGCTAAATTATATTTAGTAATCAAAAAGCATTTCTAATTAATTTAATCATGAAACTCATTCAATTTAACGAGAATATATTAAAAATTTGACACGGGCTGTTTGAATTTTATTTTGTTTTATTTTATAAATAAAATAAAAATTTTAACAATTTACATTAACAATTTAATGAATCTTTTAAAATGTAACCAAATGGAAATTTAAAAATTCCTTTTATTTTCTTTTGGCAAACAATTCTGCACAATAAAGGTTTACTGATAAAATTAAAACACAACAAAAAATAATTTAGAGAATTAATTCTAAAAACATATTTAAATATTTTAAATACAAGACATTAAAAAATAAAGTTTTTATTATTATTACTTAAGTACATGCTATATAAGTACATGCTTCTGCACAGTAGTACTATATTTCTGTCACAATTTCTTCAAGTTAAACTGAACTTTTATTTTGGCAGGTTGTCGTGAAGACCTGAGTTTTTGTGTGTATATGATATGACAATAGTTTTTATCAAATTAAATGGTGAAATGCTGATTAAGTAACTCTCAGAGCAGCTTTATTCACCAAATCCACATTTTTATTCTGTAATTTTCATAAAGGCCCTAATTACCTTGAGGAGAGCCACAGCCATCAGCCTCTCCTGATCAATCCAAGATGGAAACTGTTCTTGCAGAGACTTCTGGGAGTCCTGAAAAAAAAAAAAAACACAGAGAGTTTCTACAACTGAAGAGAAGAGATGTGTGTTATTTCCTTGAGAAAAGCATAGAGATTCATACAGTCTTGCGAACCATGTCTCCAACGATCAGGCCAGTGAACACGTCCCATTCCTGCATGAGACACAAACAAACACCAGTGATTCGCTTTTACTGTGCTTTACTGGCAGGACTAATAACAGCACATTTGTCTTGTCAGAGCCGCTGCGGTGGCTGTAGACGACCCGAAATAGAAATCATGTCATCATTCATTCAGGATCAGCTAAGAGAGTTTAGCACTCACACACACTTACGTTCTCCTGGAAGAGTTCTGGGTTCATTCCCTTCACAAAGTGCAATGCAAACATCAACTGATCCGCCTGTAAACGGACACACAGATTTGTCATTTTAGACGAGAACAGCACAAGCAAGGCAAAGATCATGGGTTCGATTCCCAGGGAATGCATGAACTGAGAAAACGTGTACCTTGAATGCAATGCAAATCACTTTGGATACAAGCGTCTGCCAAATGCATAAATGAATGAATATGACACAGTGCCAGTGCTGGAGGCTCGTTCATGCTTTGCACTAAAGAAAAGCAGGTTCTGTGCTGGAAAAATTGGTCTCCTTAACACGTAAAACAACAGCTCAATCTGGCTAGACCCACACAAAACAAAACTAGATCACTGTCGCAAGAATCAATGAAGCTCTCTCTGTGGACAAACATTTATTTTTGTTGTGCTGCATCGACTCAAACTTCAAATAAACTGATTTACAAGTATCATATGAATTAACTGACTGCCATGCATTTTATTCATTCCATATTTAGAAAAATTAAACATATATTTAATAAGTTTTGACCGTTATATCAGGGCCAGCTCTTGGTGGCATAAATGCACTGAATTAAATTACTTTGGATTGTAAAAAATGACTACAATAATCACATTTACCATTTCTCTGCAAAATTTCACAGGTACAAGAAAGCAGGACTGGATGAGACAAAATATGATGAATGACACCGGGATAATGACGACGAAATTAACATCCAAAGCTATTCTGTCAGCTCGAAAATGAACCAACTCTAAAAACCACTTTCCAAACAGCCTCTTTTTAATGGATAATTTTTTTAATACTGAAGTGTGTTTTTTTTACAAAACTGGCCAAACAGTGTTATTGTATTTTAAATTATCTTTTATATTTGTATTTTATTTTTATATTTTATATTTCATTTTAATATAAGTTTTCTGTGCATTTGTCATTTTATTTTTACATTACTATACTGTATTTTATTTTATTTTAAATTATTACAATTCATTAATTTTATTTGTTAATTTTATATTATTTAATATTTAGTTTTTTATGTTTTCATAATTTTTCATTTATTAAATAAAAATAAAAAATATATATATATTTTTAAATAAAATAAAATAAATTGTGATTTTGCCTCAAATCATGTGAACCATATTTGAATATATGAATCATTTGCACAAAGCATGTTGCTCTGGTCTTTACAAAAACCAGTCATCGAAATGATGCTGACGCTGTATGGTTTTAAGTGGGTGGGGTCATTGCTATGGGAAGAAAACGAGGGCTCTGATTGGTGCTGGCTTTATTATGTAGGCGGGGTCATCTATATGGCAACATAATGAGGGATTCAGTGTGTGTTACCTTGAAAAGTGAGCGGCAGATATACTCGTACACCATATTCTTCAGACGGCTCTCCAGTGTAGAGATCCTCACATCGGTGCTCTCGCTTTCCTGCATCACACACACAGTTAGCTTCACTAATTCATTATTTTGTCAGTGCGTGATGAGTGTGTGTCCACCTCACTTGTTCAGTCTGCAGCGCTCTGTGAAAGAGTCGCAGGAAAGAGGCCAGACTGTATCTGTACATGTTATTAATCTTGGACAGATCCGTGATCACAAAATACATCTTGCTGGCCATCTCAGCTAACGGCAGGTATGCGTCTCTTTCCTAAAGACACACGGAGAAACTGATGTTATGCTGGTGCCACCTGCTGTTTCATTCATTTCTAGTATCTCATTTAAAATCTTACTCTTCCAGCATCACCTGGTCAAGTGACGGTGCGATTCAGTCAGCGATTGTTGGATCAGAGCGCTGGTGGCTTTGGTCTGGTTCAGAGACTCGATCAGCTGTTTATTCTCCAGGATATTCCCTTGAGCGGTCGTTAAAGTCTATACACACACAAAACACACAGTTTATGGCATTTATGGAGAAAAACATCCAGCATTCCTGGATTGCTTCAGTACCTCCAGCAGCAATTCCTCCAGCTGAGCAAGCTGAATCTTCTTCTCCTCTTCGTGATGCAGGAGCTTGGTTTTTTTGCTCTCCAGCTCTGGTTTCTCCTGCTGGATGTTTAACGCTAGTAGCTAAACACACATATATGTGATAATGATGAGCATTATGGAGTCAGAGCAGTGGGTTTGTGATAAGTGAGTGTGTGTGTGTGTGTGTGTGTGTGTGTTACCTGTCCTCGTAATCCTGCTCTAGTGGTGGTGAAGTTGACCTCTGTGATGACAGATTTGGCGTCAGGCGGGATGAAGGAACTGGGGTTATGGGTCGCCAGAAACAGACGGAAATCTTCGTTATAGTCGATGACTTTGTCGCCGATCTGCACCACGTACCGCGGCCCTGTCACGCACACACACAAACGCACGCGCAAAGAGCAAAATGAATCAGGTTCAGAATGAAATACTAGAGTACTGCTAACTGAAAAATAGTACACTACATTGTTGTCACATGACCTTATTACATTATATGAATAATTCAATGAATGGCAGCCAGCTTTCATGTTGAAAATAAAATAAAATAAAATCATAGCCAATTAGAACACTATCATTCAAAAGTTGAGTCTTCTAAAATTTTTTTTTTTTTTTTTTTTTTTTTTTAGAAATGAATACTTTTATTCAGCAGATGCATTAAGTTGATCAAAAGTGACAGTAAAGACAAATAAAATAAAATAAAATAAAATAAATGAAGATCAGAACACTACCATTCAAAAGTTTGGTGTCAGTATGAATTTGAAAAGAAATTAATACTTTTATTCAGAAAGGATGCATTAAATTGATCAGAAGTGACAGTAAGACATACAAAAGATTTAAAATAAAATAAAATAAAATAAATCTTTAATTTGGTAGTAGGATTGAATAAGTAGTTGAGTGCACTGCATTGTGGGATACAGTGCACATGCAGTATGTTCTGAAGTGTTTTTAACAAAAAACTAAAACAATTTTCAACTAACTGAAATAAAGCTCAAATAAAATTAAATATAAATATTACATAAAAAAACTAAACTTAAGTGTCTGAACTGAGTTTAAGCTGAAGTACTAAAAACTGACACTGAAAAAACAAATAAGGCTAAAAAATTACAAATCGCATAAAATTACTAAAATGAAAACTAAAAAAAATATAAAAATAAAAGCTATTTCAAAATATTAATACATACTATAATAGTTTATAAATAATACAAAAATTACACTAATTCTATGCAAACCTCAAATCCCCATACTCAGCACAGTATGCAGTGCATACTGCAGAAAAACAAGTATGAAAACAGCCTTAATGAATGCAGCCCAGATTGGTGTGGAATCCCTGCTTGAATAAGAGGAGGGTTTGTGGGGTTGCCAGATTGGATGCTACAGAGCACGGCACTATGTGTGTGTTTGTCGTCTCTTCTGTACGTCTGCAATGCAGCAGTCTGTACACATGCTTTAATGTCCCTCTCTCTCTTTCTCTCCTCATCCAAGCACTGAAAAGCTGTAGGTTTATCTGTCTCCCGCCGGTCCCTGATAGACTCAGCCATATCAGTTCCACACACACAGCAGCATATGGAGGAGGCTTCAGAGATGCCCGCGGGTCTTATTTCATACACACAGCTGGGACAGGAGGATAAACACACTACAGGCGGAGTGTGTGCGTGTGTTTCCTAAAGGAGCATCTAACTCCACGTTCTAACCATGAGTGACACATGTTTCAAGCGTCAATTAATTTTTCAGTTCTCACTGAAAGTTAAATCATAGTGAAATGACAAAATCACAACCAATCAAAACAATCCCATTCAAAAGTTTGGGGTTAGTATGATATGTTTTTAAGAAATGAATTATTTTATTCAATAAGGATGCATTAAATTAATCAAAAGTGACAGTATACACATTTATGATAAATAAATAAATGCTGTTCTTTTGAACCTTCTGTTCATCAAAGAATACCGAAAAATAAAACGTATCACAGTTTCCACAAAAATATTGGGCAGCACAACTGTTTTCAACATTGATAATAATCAGAAATGTTTCTTGAGCAGCAAATCAGCATATTAGAATGATTTCTGAAGGATCATGTGACACTGAAGACTGGAGTAATGATGCTGAAAATTAAGCTGCGCATCACAGCAATAAATTACATTGTATATTCACATGGACAACAATCATTTTGAATTGTAATAATATTTCACAATTTTTACTGTATTCTTGGACCAGGCTGTCAGTTTTAGTTCCTGTGTAAATCTGGAATTGTTTGCCTTCAGAAACTCCTTGAGGCCACTGAACTTCTATCACTGGCTATGCAACGTAATAATCCGCTAATAATGATTGAAAGGCCTTTATGTAAACACCTCAATCAATCCAACTGAACTCGATCCAAATGAAGGGGTGGTGGAGATACTAAATAATCTTTTAAACAGTAAAATATTAGCCATGTAAACCAAATTGGACTGCTTTTTCAATCAAATTCAATGCATGTGCTAAAATACTGCATGCAAATGAACATTTGAATTAGACTGCAAAGTTTAGATTGCATATAAACAGTACTTTCAGTATCTGAAAATTGATACGAGAAAACAGTATGTCCAAATAGTTGAAATGTATAAATAAGCTGTTAGCATTTCTTAACTGTTTCTGATCTTAATATCAATAATTTACATCTGCATCTCAAATCAAAACCACTGATTTACTGTTGAATGTGTATTTCAATGTGCTAAATTCTCACTACTATTATTGATTTTTATTATTTGATATGCATTTAGTGTATCCTGTGCAATAAGATCTCGCCGCAGCAGTGGGTACAGCACGGGTTCAACGCCGTCCATCTCCTGAATGATCAGAATCTTACCGAAGCGCACGGCTAACTCCAACACCGTCATGAAGTTAGCATCCTGAGATGGAGATCCACATGGAGAATCAAATAAAGTCAAATAACCATAGACGTGCGGCTTCAGGATAAGATAAGATAAATTAAAATAAAATAAAATAAAACAATGGTGAACCAATCAGATAAAGTCAAATAAACATGGAACGCAATTTCAGGGGTTCTCACATGACATGACATAAAATAAAATAAAACAAAAAAATCATTTAAATAAAATTTAAATTCTGAGACAGAGTGTCAGACCGAAGTGTGTAAAGACCATCGACTCTACCGAGCGACTCCACCGGACAGGGACACCGGCAAGGGATAAGTATCGCTTTTCATTTATTCTTTCCTATTACTTGTTTCACTTCTCTTTCAGTTTTTATAACCATTTTTTTACTTGTATGTTTGGCACAGTTATTTTTTTAGGATTACTGTCAAACTAATGTAGTTTGATTTGTATATGTTATCTATTTTAATTTTAGTTACAGTTGTAGTAATGTTTGTCATTTTATTAGTTTTTTTCTATTATGTCTAGAAAGTTATTTATTAAGTTTTAGTTTTATTTAATTTGAGTTATTTTAGTACTTCAACAAGCTACATGGAAATGAAATAATATTGAATTTATGGATATGTGTGTGTGTGTGTGTGTGTGTGTACATACACGTAGTTGTTTTTGGTGTTTGGCTTAGTTTTATGTTAGAATCATTATTACACTCTCATACCTTTTGTTCTCTTAATATTTTGAATTGTTTGTAGCTTTATTTTGTTTTCATTTAAATGTTAAGTTTAGAAATTTTGTCATATGCATTTCTCATTTTTATTTAATTATTATTTTTTTTTATGTGTGTGTATATATACTATTTATAAAGTTTTAGCTTTTAGTTTTGGATCAGTTTTAATTGTTTTATTACTACAGTTGATTGTTTCTGTTAACAGTTCTGTTAACTTTGGATAAAAGCGTCTGCTAAATGACTAAAAGTAAAGTAAAGTAAAGTAAAGTGTCAATTAGATGAAGTCAAATTAGAGATGCACCGATTGCAATTTTCTTGGCCGATTCCGATTTCCGATGTTTTGGAAGTGTGACCTGCTAATACCGATTTTTGCCGATTCCGATTTTCTTTCTAAGAACTACAATTGACAGCATATACAAACAAAAATCTATGCAAATTTCAATGCAAAAATTATTTTCATAATAAAAGAAATTATTAAACATTACAATTCCCCCAATCTGGACTAAGTTACAGATTTTCTCTCACTTAAACAACTTTCAAAATAAAGTGCTCTGTGACTGGAAAGAGGAAGAAATGGTTAACTTAAAATGAGTTGCTGTATGTAACAAAACAGATGTCATTTCCCACTATGTTTATAAATGGTATTTTTTCCCCCTAACCTTATTAAATGTGTCATCTTTCACATCAAATTCTTACTTTGTTTCAATTAATTCAGTTAGCATAATAAGAAACTGTAGAGTTTTTACCATTCAAATGAAATTAGTATTAACAAACTATCTTTTCACTGCTGAGGAAACAGAAGCTGCATCTGAAGTGGCATTAGATGCATTTACACAGACAGTTTGAAGAAGCTGAGGTGCCATAAATGCATTTACACTGCAAAATTTCAAATGCATAAATAATTGTATAAGATTAATGTTTCACATATTTTTTTAAACATACAAATAAATGTTGAAAAAATGCAATGATACTTTTAAATATGACTAAAGCACCAGTAGGTGGCGGCAAGTGTCTGTTTTAATGAGTGAGTCATTTATTCATTCATTCAACCGATTCATTCAAACGGCTGATTCATTCAGAAAGGAGGCAAGTGACTGTCCTTATGAATGAGCCACTGAATCATTGACTCACTCAATTCGTTCAAAAACATGTATTCATTCAGTAAGGAAACACCGCTGTGTGTTGCTTGGAGACACAAAACAGTTCTACTGTGGCTTTGATTGGAACTATTTTCGTCAGCGAAATTGAGCAAAAACAGTCAATATTTTGTCCAAAATCACTTTAAGCTTAATCAAATTAAGTCACTTAATTTTAACTTCTTGTTTATTGAAATACTATTGTATAAAATAAGTGTCATATTGCAGTCGTGTTGATATTGATATTTGGGGAAACATCATGGCCGTATAATGTTGCTTATCTAAATCATATTTTGTAAATATCTTTTTTTTTTTCCTACCGCAGCATGCATCTATACATTTCTTTGAGTTACTTTTGTGTGTGCTGTCTCTCTCACACACTCACTCAGGCTGTGCACGACATAAATACATTATCAGTCGCCGTTTACACTGAATGCAATTAAAATTAGAATCATTCTCACGCGAAACGACGTGTTTACACCTGACTGTGAGTGTGCGCGTGGCTGTGACGTCATATCCTGCGCCGCTGGCAATAAAAGGATCGGCTCGGAATCGGCAAGACGTGAGACTGACCGGCCGGTCACCGATCTAGGCCGGTCATGCGAAAAATCGGCCGATTCCGATCACTGGCCGGTCAATCGGTGCATCTCTAAGTCAAATAAATATGGACAGGGGATCTGTCACAAAATAAAATAAATAAATAAATACATAACATAATAAATTATTTTTTATATTATTAATCCAATACTGAATTTTTAAAAAATGTCTTGAAGTTTGGCAGCAGGAAGCCAAAATGAAATTGAAATTGAAAATTGAAATTCAAATTGAAAATGCTTGAAATTGAATTGTGTGTACATTGCATTGTGGGATACAGTATTACGGTTCTGACATATGTGCCAGACGTGTGTGTTTTACCTGTTGGTTTATGACTTCCAGACGATGTGCTTTCAGATGAGTTCGCAACCATTCTGTCGCACGAGAGGACGGATCAATCAAGAATGGAAGAGAAGAGAAGAGAAGAGAAGAGAAGAGAAGAGAAGAGAAGAGAAGAGAAGAGAAGGTTATGTATTAATTAATTATGGGATAAATTATAAACAATGACAATACACCACCTATAAAACCAGATCAGAAATCTGTCAGGAACATGTCTAGATCATATTCAACCCAAACAATGAGAAACTGGAGAGAAAATAATGTCAGAATTCATTAAATCTTAAAATAGACTTCTTTTTCTTTATGCAAAATAACATTTGTTATGTGCAGACATGTTCCTGACAGCTTTCGTCAGATTCTATTTCCTGCACGTGTTCTTTCGTTTCACTCGTTCTCTTAGCAACATCACAGTGGGTCGCCATAGAAACCAGACTCCTTAAGAACGCTAATTATAAACACACACACACACACACACGTCAAAGGGTTCAGTCAGTTCAGATGAGATCATACAACCCAAAAAAATCAGCTATTATAAACAAAGGGAAATGTTTAAAAAAACAATGTCTTAGTTAATAAGACATTCACGCCAACAGCTTTATTCTAAGGCCTGTTCACACAATAAAACTCTGCTTGCAAACTAATCCCATTTTTTTCCATTTTTTAAATCAGTTTTTGCTAAATAGCTGGTGCTTCACATGTCTTTTTGCTGTCAAATCTTTTTTATAAAGTAAACGTCAGAATAACTGTAGTCATATTTCCAGATGAACACTTACTGGACTGAAGCACCTCAGCTTTACTTAATCCTCCATTAATCATTTTTTAGTCTCAAATCTGATCATCAGGATCTTTTGAGGAACGTTTGTTTCCAGAAGCTTTACTTTCACTGTTCCTCAGCGAAGGAATGATCTTCATCTCACATCTTCTGAGGAGCGTTTATTTCTTCATCTCTCAATCAGCATTGGATTGCATTGCATTTTATGTTTGGATCATTTCAATCTCATCTTACTAAGACATATTATTGGAGATATAGAGTGACCGCTGATATTTAGATCATTTTATGTAAGTATCTGCTGTACTGTTATAAAGATCTCCCTGATTTCATCACAAGCATCATAATTTCATCATATAAATATCAGCATCTGCAGCAAACTGCATATTTTTGTTCATTTTGAGTCTCTGAATAAAACTGAGCTGTTTTTTCCTCCATATTCTCACTATATCAGACTATATGAGCAATAAAAGCCTGATGTATCAAATATGTGTGTGTGACATAGTTTTGATCTGGGATTTGTGGTGCTTTGTAACTTGTCTCCTGATGTGAACAGACCTCTGGGGTTTGGGTGGGTTAAAGCTGAGTTAAGACTAGTTGATAGTATAGAATAGTATAGTATGGTATAGTATAGTATAGAATAGTATGGGAAGTGAACACTTCTAAGTAAAAATCCATGTTTGTAATCTTACCCGTGACCTGATTTCATTAATCTGATGTCAGCATTAGGACAGACAGATGAATGAGTAAAAGCTGGGCATTATGGGAACACTGATGAAAAGATCAGTCCGTGTTTCGTGTGTTACCTGCAGGATGACCAGAGCGTTCTGCTTCGACAGGTCATCAGATGGCAACCCTTCGCTCTTCCAGATCAGCTGCTCACTCTCAGAACACAGAAGTGACGCAGATCGAACTCTGCCAATCAGAGAACGTAGGTGTTAAGGCCTCGGCCAATCAGAGGTTAAAAATGTTAAAAATGGTTAAAAATGTACTCATAAAAGTTTCTTAAGTAACTTGCTGGGTGTTTGCTGATCATATATTCCTGTTCACTGACAGTGATGTTATTATCAACTAAAACTGAAATTAAAACTATTAAAATAGTTTTTATTGGTAATTGAAATACAGAGGAACAACAATATATATAATATAAATATTAGATGAAAAAACTTGAACAAAAATTAGAAATTAGTTTTGTTATTGTTAACTAAAACAAAAAATTAAAACTATTAAAAATTTAAATGAAGATGAAATAAAATGAAAACATTAGAAGAAAACTTTAAAAATAAAAACTTAAAAAATAGATTTTTTCACCTAGCCGAAATAAAATTTGTTTAAGTTTTATAGTACTAAAATTACTAAAATAAAAATAAAGCTAAATAAAAAATAATAAAAGACAAAACTCACAACAAAATTACTAAAACATCTGGAAATATGAAATTAACAGCTAATTCAAAATACTATAATAAAAAATATTTTAGTATAATATAAATAATACTAAAATAACACTTCACTGATTGGTCAAATAAGACTGTGAAAAAGATTTCTGTCTGCATGTTAAAGCCGTTGTGTGACATTTTCTGGGTGTTCATCTAGTTTGTGGTGTATTGCTTTAATGTTCAGATTCACAGTAAGTCAGTATTTAGTAATGTGACTTACTGAAGAGTGAAACACTGTGATGTTTTCACAAAACTGTTTGTTTGAGTGGTCTGACGTGTCAACTTCTGACCAATGATGTGAGTTTGGAGGCGAGACTATCTGTTTGACTGACATGTGACAGCACAAGTGTGCTGATTGTGTCACTGCATTAAACCATGAATGTTTGTGTGTGTGTGTGTGTTACTCTGTAGTCCTGTGCCGCTAGTCTTCAGGAGCGGCAGGCAGATACGTGATGAAAGCAGCATATAGTTGAGCTCTCTTAGGAAGAGTGTCCAGCTCCTCACTGATCTCATCCACCTACACACACACACACACACACACCCACACACACGGCTAATTAGAAACCACCCACATACAAGACAGACACTTGTGCTCTAAAGTGATTCTTTGGCTGCATGTTTGTATGTGTGTGTGTCTTCAGATTTAATTACAGCAGGAAGCAGATGGAGGGAGAGATACATATACAGAGAACAGTAACCAAACACTCTCTCTCTCACACACACACCTGTGCGGTCCACAGTCGTACGACACTGAAACCTGGACGAGACGTCATACACACACAAAACCTAGTGAGCTGCCAACCTAGACAGCATTTAAGGCATCTAGGACACACTCACACTGTGAATGTCATTCCAAAAGGCTGTATCACATGCATCTATTGTGAAGAAGGCTATTCCCGAATGCACAAGGGTTACTATCACTAAATAAGCTATAATAAAATAAACATTAACATTAAAGAAACATTAACCGAAATAAAATAAACTAAAATAAAAATAATTTTATTTCAAATCTTATTTAGTGGCCAAGGTAACATTTCTCATTATCCTTTGGTGTAAGTAAAATAAAACTAAAACTAAGACTAAAAATTAAAATGCAATAAAAACTATACAGACATAATTTTAAAAAATAAGAATTAAAATGACAAAAAAACAACAAAATTACTAAAATTGTAACTAAAATTAAAGTGCAAAAAGAAAATTTAAAAATAAAATTTAATTCAACATATTATAACAAAAACTATAATAGTATAGCAATGATTCTTAAAGAACACTGGAATACACTGCAGCAATTTCAATGAAAATATTCCACCAAAATGGATGAATTCAATACGAAAAATTCAATAAAATTTATCTCATTAAATTAAATAAAACAATTAAAATAAATAAAAAAATAAAAATAATTAAAATAAAAAAAATAGTATAATTAAAATAATAAAATAAACATGTTAATCATGACCAAAATGGATGAATTCTATACTAAAAGTTGCAATAACTATAAGTAGTCTAACTATAGTAATAAGTTGCCTGAAACTAAATAAAATAAAACAATAAAAAATTATTTTATAAAAAATAATTAAAATGTTTAACCAAAAGCAATGAATTCTATATTTAAAATTTCATTAAAAGCAGTCTTAAGCTAAATATAAAATTAAAATAAAATAACATAATAAAAAATAAGCTATAATCTTATTAATATACTTAAAAGTGGACTATTTTGTGTGCGTGAAACAGAGATGGGCACTCGAGTTAGTGACTCGGACTCGAGTCGCATTTTTATAGACTTCAGACTTGACTCGGACTCGACCTGAAACGACTCCAGACTTGACTCGACTCGAGGAAAAGTCAAGGGGGACCAGAAACTGTTTGGTTACAAACATTCATCAAAACATCTTATTTTGTGTTCAGCAGAAGAGAGAAATTATATATATATTTATATATATGTAAGCGATTAAAATTTTTAATCTAATTAATTACATGATGTGGCGATTAATTAATCTAATTAATCGCAAATTAATCGCACATCAAATTTGGTATACGATAAGATCACTTAAAGTCATTGTTGTGTAAAGCATCAAACAGACATTACAAAAAGTAGCTTCAGCAACAAATATTTTGTTTGTTAAAATTTATTACATATACTCTTTTGGATCATGAGGGTGAGTAAATGATGACACAATTGTTATTTTTTGGGTGGGTGAACTATACCTTTAATAATTTATTTTATTAATTTTATTATTATTACTATGGAAATATGAAATAATTTCTTTAATGATATGATACTCTAAATAATAAACTAAAACAGCCAGTAGGTGGTGGTAAATGTCTTAACGATTAAGTCATCATTTGATTCGTTCAAATGGCTGATTCATTCAGGAGTGAAGTAAATGGCTCTTTATGAATGGTCCATTGAATCATTAGGCTTGTTTGACTTGAAGTGGTTCATCACCATCAGACCGATTGGTACCGCTTTGATGTCATACACCGATCGGTTTGTGCAGCGCCGCTTCAAATCCAGTGTGCCTATGGCCAATGGTTCAACGCGCCAAATAGTTCACCCAATTCGTTCAAAACATGCATTAAGAAATGAAATGCCGCTGTGTGTTGCTCGGAGACGAACAGTTGTGCTTTGTCTTTATATTTTCATTGGCAAAATTGAGCAAAAGAGTCAACATTGTGTTAAATTACCAGCCCTAATATATATATATATATATATATATATATATATATATATATATATATATATATATATATATATATATATACTGACCGTTCGCAAAACCCGCCCACCCTTAGTCACTGTTGCCATGACCGACAAACAATGCTGCTCTCACACTACACACGTTCTCACGCAGTGAAAAATACATCGCAGAGCAGAAGAGGAAACTGACAACACGCCGACAGAGAAGACAGAGCAGGTTACTTCTGATATGAAACAAGGTCTCAGGACTCTCAGCTTTTAAATTGTGTCATTTTTAAATAAATTCAAACAATAAATACCATATTGTGGCTCTTTAATGTGTCGCAACAGATCACTGTATTGCCTCAGTTCAAGCACGTGAACCGATCGTCTTTTCATATTTATTAAAGCACGAAATGAACATGAATAAACATCAGAAAGTGTTTTATTTCAACCGCGGAATACACCATTTTTTAAGTGTAAGTCCACCGAAATTAATCCGCTCTCTTGTCTGATTTGTGGTTAAGGCTAGACGGGATACAGCTGCGGCTACTGGGCATGCGCATTTATAGATTTTCCGAGCCAACAATATAACGTGAAACCTATAAAAATGGTTTTAAAAAGCACATGGCGACATAGTTTCCTCACTTTAGAGTGCCGCAGTGATGGTCTTTTTGCCGTAAAGGACTTGTCATAGTTTAATGAGTGGGGAGATGACATGAAGTGTCGCGTTGTAAACAGATGAGCGCACGTGCATATAAAGCCCCCGATCGGGGCGAAGTTCACGGGACTTTGTCCACAGAATGATAAGAGCACGTTTTAACATTTTATTTAACACTCAGTATTTAACTTAAGCACTGCAAACCATGCATACAGCACCGGACATGACAGATTTTCTGGTACGCAAAACAAGCACTTTAAAGGAATTCCTTAGCTTTTTGCCGTTACCATAGCAACCAACAACAGCACAGCTTAACCCTCCGCACATTTGTATATTTAGTTATATCGAAAAAGTTTAAATTCAGTCAATCTTTTTAACATGTATTTCTATGGAGACAGACCGTAGCTGTCGGGCAAGATGGCGGATAGCAGCAGCAGCACATAATATCCACGTTCTGATTGGTCAGATCGCCTGTCAATCAAGCTAATCGCGAATGGTCAATTGTCATGAAAATGTCACGATGCAAAAAATTTCTTGAATTTTCTTGAAGTTGAAGTGTGCCATATGAAAAGAAATGGTGGACAAATGCATTACACTGCATTACATAATGAATTCAAAATTACGTTTTCAACAGTTTTTGTGAGATTCACCCAAGTAGCTTTGCAAAAAGTATTCAGTGTAAGTCTCAGTATAAATTAGATCCCCATGTACAATGTGAAACTGAGATTTGTATCAGTGTGTTAAATTAGGTGTGTGTGTGTGTGTGTCTGACCTTGGGGTCAAAGGATGCCTTGTTTCTCTGCAGCAGCTCCTCCACGCTCTGTCGTATTTTGTGAGTGATGTTGCGCACGTCAAACGTGGCGATGTCTTCCCTCACTCACACTTGGCTAAGAAACTGCTGTTTATAAACACTCCATTAGCTCTTCAATTATTCACCTAATTTAATGTTTTTAACAGAAAGCAAATGACCTAACGTCTCGGCACGCCTACTTGCAATGAAAATGCGCTAAATTAAAAGCATTAATTAGTCTAGAATGAGATTGGATTCATTTAGCCTAAAGAGTGTAATAAGCAATATGACAGTTTAATTTCCCGGCCAAAGATAAACACCATAAATAAAGGCAGAATTCATTGGGTTACGGCCGTTAAAGGCTAATATAAAGCATGAATGATGACAGAGCATCTCCCGCTCACATCACCGCCTGTCTCTCTCACCTCTTCATGCTGACCCAGGACGTGTCAAATATTCCCATGAGCCTCAGCACCCCCTCTAGGATGTCTCTGATGACGTCGGGCGGCATGCGCAGCGAGTGGATCTCAGACAAAGACTCTGGCTTAATGTTCCCCACCACCTGCTTTGCCTCGTCCACCAGAGGCTGAGCACATATAAACACACAACACACACAAAAAACATGCTTTATGTGAGTTTTAATGCATTTAAAGAACATCAGACAGACAACTGTGTTCATTCGATCAGGCCTGCTGTTAGAGTAATATAAAACACAGAAAAACTGAAACTAAATTACTGAAAAATCTCATGATTTCAAAACTAAAATTCAATAAAATGGACTACAAATGAATTTTAGTTTTATATAAACAGTTTATTGTAAGAGTTTAAAATCATATAAACCTTTAGGTTGCGTGTCCACCAAAGCGTTTTTAGCCAGCTGAAAACATCAGGCGCTCTGCTGAAAACGGTCAGCTGTGAGCGCTTGAGAGTGCAGCTTTTTTTTTTCCATTGAGACACTTTGGTTGCTATGATAAGAAAAAATCTGCTGAAGTAATGGCAGACGTTTCTCCAAGCATTATTTTTCATAACAATAATATGGTAGACCGGCAGTTTCATATGGTAAAGACATTAATCCTCGGAGACAAGCAATATTAACTTCTCTATTGTTGTTCAGTCGTAGTACAAGCAGGATGTGACAGTTTCTTGGTATTAGTCCCGCCCTTCCTACACTGTGATTGGTTAGTTGACCAAAAAGTGACAGTGATGAGCGCAGTGTTTTATCCAAAGTTGAACATTCTTCAACTCTCGGCGCCGAGGAAAAACGCCCGAACGCTCAGTGCTCAGCGTGAAAAAGACGCTCAGCACTCGGCACGCTCCTGGCACTTTAACAAACGCAGCTCCCCCACTGAGAACAATTGAAAAAACACGCTAGCCTCAGGAAAAAACGCTTTGGTGTACATGCGGATCAAATATCAAAACGCCCCAAGTGATGACTAGGCAGCCCTTATAAATATGTTTGGGGTTTTTTCAAATTCATTAACTTTGACAGAATTAAAATAGTAAAATTAAAATAAAAGCAACATATAATGAAAAACTAATATCAACAGTCAGCAATAATGAAAACTAGATTAAAAGTAAACTGAAAATAAAATAAAATTCAAATTCAATATGAAATATTTTAAAATGTATTATATTATTATTACTATTATAACTAAATATCATTACAACAATTAAAAATATTATATAATTAAATATTTAAAGAATATTATATTTCTTTAAATATTATTACATTTTAAAGTTCAAAATAAAAACAACTATAATAACCCTCATAAAATATATTATTAGTACTATTATTACTAAATATCATTACAATAAATAAAAATATTATATTATTAAATATTTTAAGAATATTATATTACTTTAAATATTATTACATTTTAAACAGCTCAAAATAAAACCAACTATAACAACCCTCATAAAATATATTATTATCATTATTATTACTAAATACCATTACAATGATTTAAAAAAAATATTTAAAGAATATGTTATTAAATATTTAAAGATATATTAAATATTTTAATTTGTTATATTACTTTAAATATAATGAAATTGTAATCATCTGATCAGATTCAGATGATCAGGTGTTATTTTAGTATCATTTACATATTATTATAGTTTTTGTTAACGTTGAATTCGATTTTATTTTGTATTTTCATTTTTAAAGTTTTAGTAATTTTGTGGTATGTTTTTGTAATTTAAATATGTCAATATATTTTGTTTTTAAATTTTTATTTATTAGTTTTAGTTATTTTAGTACTTTAAGTTTAACTAAACAAAAATGATAAATGTTGCCTTGGCAACTAGCTAAAATATAATAATTTTAAGGGTTATTTCCAGTTACATTTAATTGTTTCAATTGTTTTAGTGTTAGAATAAATGGTTTTATGTTTAGCTAACGGATAACAACCCTGGCTCAGGTGTGCTCACCTGAACCTCTCTGAGCTCCTCGTCTATTTTCTTCTTCCTCTCTTCAATCTTGGAGACCTCGTGTGCCATTCTCTCTTTGATCTTCTCCATCTCTGTCTTCTGGTCACTGGCGTTCTGAAACGCACCACATGTAAATACACTCGCTGCATGAACTTCACACTGTTTGTTTACACATGTGTCTTCAGTAAGCTGCTCTGCTCAGCCGCCCACCTCTTCAGCTCATCCACCAATGCCTTGGCTTCATTCAGCTTGGCCACACCCACCTGCGGTCACATGAGCACTGAAACATTAGCATAGGGCTGGGCGATTTTTCAGATTTTATCGATTAATTCGAATTTAATGTTTTGCCACGATTTTATTTTTTATTAATCGAGGAATCGCGATTTTGAATAGAAATATTACCAAACATTAGAATTAGACACTTTGACAATATGCCAATGATAACAGTAAAGAGAAAAGAACGATCAAACCGCATGGCGGCGCACGTGATTAACCTCTCACGTGCGACGCACTCTGTGAAGTACCGAAAGTAGAATATATCGCTAGGTGCCATTCACACAGAATGCGCTTTTGTGTTGACAAATATGCGACACGGGCAGTGGAATAGGAAAAAATGCAAGAAGATGGCAGTTGAACATCTTTTAATAACTAGAGCGCCGAGTTTTAAGAATGCCATTTCATGCATGAGATGCTACAAGAGACGCGAGTGCAACAGTCAAACACGTCCAGGTTTACATTGAAAAAACAATGGAAAAGCAGCATAATCGAATAAAAAAACCTGTGAAGAACTACTACATGTCTGATATTTCATGTTTGCATCATGGTGACAGGCTGAAAACTGCTGTTCATTGTTTTTACAGAACATTTATAGACTGTTACACCTTCAGTCATTTTGAATTTGAATTACTTGAGAACTTTTTAAAGCATTTTTCTTGTATTATTTCTGAACATATAATATGCATAAGACAAGTTTGTACAAAATGTATTTGTAGTTCATGCATCTTTTCTGCAAAAATGTTTAACAAGTGATTTGTTTAACATTTACATCATGATGACAACTTAATGTGTGGTGCACTTAGAATAGAATTTTCTTTAACTAGAGGGTTAATAAAGAAAAAGTTACTTGAATCATGTTGTAGTTACATTTTGAAGCTGGCTAGTTAAAATCGTACAAAATTGAGAATCGGTCAAATGTTCTGAGAAAATGTTCGAGATTTAATTTTTTTGCCATATCACCCAGCCCTACATTAGCACATCGGTTCATTATGAATTTGAGCTCTTGTGTCCATCAGTGACAGTGCTGACCTGTAGGTGCTGTTGTTTGTGGGTCAGCTCTTTCCGTTTGGAGCTGTAGATGGACTGGTACCCCTGCAGGAAGCTCAGGTACTGACTAGGCGTGGCTCCGAATTCCCGACACAACTCGTGGATCGCTAGGAAGGAGCGATAGAGCGCTGCATGCACGGATGCTGAAAGACAACCAATCAGAGAGCAGTTCAACATCCATGTATACATGCATACTGTAAATACACTTCTCTTCAACATCATACCAGATTTCTTCTTCTTCTTCTGTTTGTCTCCATCTTTCTCGTCTTCTTCTTCCATTCGTGACAGCAGCATCTCTGGGATCTGAAGGAGAGTCACATGATCTTAGAGATGGAGAACTTTCTGTGTGCTAAATGGATGAGCTGTGACTCAAACGGCACCTCTAATATTGCTCACCTTCTTCATGCTGCTGTCGGACCAGCTCTCCATCCACTGGACTGAGCACTTCCTGTAGAGGGCGGGGTTACTCTCACAGTTAATGGTGAAGTGCTCATTAGTGCAGTCCATGATCAAAACCACATGGAGGTTCTGCTGAACGCCTGCACAAACACACACAAAACAGTGTTATTCATATATTATTTAATTAGGCTTTATTTCTATATATTTTTAGATTTTTTGTATTTTCATTTTAATTTTAGTTTTAGTAAATTCATTATTTTCTATAATGAACTGTCTTTTTATGTATTTATTTTTAAAACATTTCTATTTAGTATTAATTTTAATTCAATTTTCATTTTAATAATTTTATTCCTTCAACTTGCACTTATTTTATTTCAGGCAACATTTCAAATTTTTATTTCAAATTTTTTCAGTTAAAGGTTTTCATCTAATATTTATTTTTTATTTCAGCTTTATTTCAATTAACAAAAACAATTTCTTTTTAGGTTTTAATTAACCACGCTAATATTCAAATAAACACATACATAATTAAAGTATTAGTTTTGGGGCAGATTTTAGTGTTTGTTCATAAACTTTGGAGTCATCTTTATATTCAACGGACATTCAAAACCTTTTAGCAGATTTACACATTTATTTTAGTCTTGCTCTTTTGAGAAAATAGACCAAAAATATTGACATCTTCCACTTTTTGCCCAATAAAATGAATGAGACCATCATCAGCTTCTGACTAGAAACAAACATTTACATTTGGCAGATGATTTTCCCCAAAGCCAAGGTATACATTAATAAAATAAAATACATTTTAATTAATTTGTTCAAATTTAATAAATTAACAAACTAAATAAAATAATTAATAGAATTATTAAATTTATTAAAGATTAGTTAAAAAGCAATGACTCCCACCTAAACATTTACATTTATGCATTTGATATTTGTTTTTATTCGAAGTGACCTATATTGCATTCAAAGTATACATTAATAATAAAAGAAATAAAATACTTTTAAATTCATTTTTAATTAATTAAATTAAAATATTTTAAATGAATATTTTTACTTTTACATTTAGTCATTTAGCAGATGCTTTTATCCAAAGTGACTTACAAATGAGGACAATAGAAGCAATCAAAACCAACAAGAGAGCAACAACATCCAAGCGCTTTGACAAGTCTCGGTTAGCCTAACGCAGTACACTTAGCAAGGTTTTTTTTTTATTTTATTTTATTTTTTTTTAAAGAAAACAAGCAGATAGCATATAGAAAAGAAAGGCAGTGATAGTTTTTCAAGAAAATCTAACAGTTAGAGAATAAATATGCAATTGATAGAGGGTCAAGTGTGTGTTTTTTTTTTGTTTGTTTTTTGTTTTTGTTTTTTTAAATAAAAAGAAGGCAGATAGATAAAATAGAATTAGAAAAGAGAATGCTAGAGTTAGAGGGTCAAATAAAGATGGAATAGATGGGTTTTTAGCCGTTTCTTGAAGATGGCTAAGGATTCAGCTGCTCGGATTGAGTTGGGCAGGTCATTCCACCAGATGGGAACAGTTAATGAAAAAGTCTGTGAAAGTGATTTTGTGCCTTTTTGGGATGGCACAATAATGCGGCGTTCACTTGCAGAATGCAAGCTTCTAGAGGGCACATAGGTCTGAAATACTGAATTTAGGTAAAGGGGTGCAGAGCCAAAGGTGGTTTTGTAGGCAAACAAAATTTTAAAATTTTCATTCAAATTATACGATTTATTCAACCATAATGATTAAAGAATAATATATAGCCAATACCTCCCACATAAACATGTACTGTTATGCATATGACACGCTTTATTCCAAAGAGACATATATTGCATTGAGGATATGCAATTTATCAGTTCATGACCTTGGTTTTGCTAGCATTATGCTCTATCATTTGAGCTACAGTAATGTTGCAATATGAAATACATCAATACAGAAAAGCAAAATGTGCTTGTCAAATCATTTTATGGAACATCAAAACAAGCAATAGCATGTGATTGTGTGTGTGTGTGTGTGTGTGTGTGTGTGTGTGTATGTGTGTGTGTGTGTGTGTGAGAGAGAGTACTTACGCTGGGAGAAATAGTTGAGACCTGGTCCAGTGAATCCATCCTGTGACCCCTGATCTTTCAGAGATGATAGCAGAGGCTCCAGCTCTTCAGTGGAGTACAAACCTGGAACTTCACCTGTTATGAACACAAAATATGATGTATGAATGACACTGTATGTTGCAAACAGTCTGAAGCAAAGTATTTTGATAATATGGATAATAACTGACCTGAGGACAACAGACTGTTGACCATCTCCAGGAAGGAAGGACGAACAAACTGATGATCTTCTAGCAACAAAACAACCTGCTGTCCATCCACAGCGGCCGACTGCATGACCTACAGACAGAGAAAGAAAGTTTGAGCAAGAGACTCGTGTTATTAGCGCATAGAGAGTGAGGATGGACAGAGACTCACAGTTTTCAGGTCAGATTTGAAGTGTTTCAGCGAGTACGAGTGCGAGATTTTAGGAGTGAAGAGTGACGCCCCATGCATGTGGCTGACCACACATGTAGCCATTCGCCGGCCGACGCCGCTACGACCCGTCAGCAGCAGTGACCCGCCCGGAGAGCTCAGGACACGGTCCACTCGAGACATGTAGTCCAGAACCTCCGGAAACAACAGGATGTCCAGCTCATGGTTATCACGGCCATATAGAACTATTCCCTGAAGAGACACAAAACAACATAATGAGCTTACTTAAATTCAATTCATTTAAAAATTTACTAAAATAAAAAAAAAATTGTGAAGCTAAATTAAAATGTAATAAAATTGAATTAAATAAAAAAATAAACAAATCAAAACAAGATAATGAGATAAATTCAATTAAATGATTGAAATCAAATTGAATAAATTCAAAAAATACTACAATTATAAAATTTGCAAGGTAATTTTTTAATTTAATAAATCAATTTTAATAGATTAATAATAAATAATTAAAAACAAAACAAGATGAACTAAACTGAATTAAATCAAATTTAATAAATGAATTAAATAAATAAAAACAAAACAAGACAATGAGCTTAATTAAATTCAACTATTTAAATCAAACAGAATATATTAAATAAAATAATAATTAATACAAAGACTGCACGATAATAAGCTTAAATAAATAAAAATATTATTTAATTAATCAAATGTGACACATTAATAAAATAAATAAAAAAACTAATACAATTATTGAAATGTTTTAAATATAATTATTTGTAATGACTGAAGAATTATCATCTCCAACACTTAGTAATAGTGACATTAGCTTTAGCAAACACTACCAACTATGAATGTGTGTTAGAATTTGATTTCTTTTTTTACCTTGTGTATAATCTCACTGAGGACACTGGCGTTGAGACGTCTGAGCGGTTTGCCGTGTGGTGGGAGCGGCTGACCAGGAGAACGTCCCTCATGAGATGCGGCCCACGTTACAAAGTACTTATCTGCAGTAAATCACAATAAATGAGTCAACAATCAAATGATCAAGGCCTCATTAATTTGATCAATAACACAGTGTAAAAAGAAAAATTTTTATGAAATATTATTACAATTTCAAGTAACTGTTTTCTATGCGAATATATGTTAAAATGTAATATATTGCTGTGATCAAAGCTGAATTTTCAGCATCATAACTTCAGTGTCACATGATCCTTCAGGAAACATTCTAATATGCTGATTTGTTGAAGAAACATTTCTGATTTTTAACAATGTTGAAAACAATTTTTGTGGAAACCATGATACATTTTATTTTTCAGGATTCGCTGATGAATAGAAAGTTCAAAAGAACAGCATTTATTTGAAACAGAAATTTGTGACATTATACACATCTTTACTGTCACTTTAGATCAATTTAATGCATATTTGATGAATAAAAGCAAGTGTGTGTGAGACCTGTCATATTGTCAAGTGCATCCGAGCCCAAGTCGCCCCTGATGACGGAGGACAGGATGTTATCAAACACATTCAGATCTTTAGAGGACACGATCCGGTCCCTAAACAGATGCTGCGCTTCATCCGCCACCACCTCAAAGACACAATCTACAGCGGATTTACCTGCACACACACACAAACACACACACAGAAAAAGTGTTTCTTATCATAGTGAGAACCTCAAAGACTTGAATTAAGCTAATTCTAATCAGTATAAATAAATCAAAACCTTTTAGTATGTTAACATGTGAAATAAGACATTAAAAGTTAAATCCAAATTTTAAAAGTACATTAAAACAGATACAATACAAAGTTGTTTAATTATAATTTCCCAAGATAATTGTTTCATATCGGGCACTTCGCTTTGACAGGGCTGCGGACACGATCAGGACAGATATAGGCCTATTAATTCCTACAACTTGTTAATTCGTTCCTACGACATATTCATTTGTGGCCAATGTCCATGTTTCATTAATTTGTTCCCTAGTAAACCCATGATTTAACTTAAATGCGGGAACAATTTAAGTTATCGTAATGAATTCCAGCAAAACAGAACAACACAAAGCTGCGTCACAGCCCCACGCGCGCCGTACTTACGTTTGGCATCATTTTATTTTAAATTACGATAATGTCAATTGCAAACATTGCGATGATGTTTTAAAATAAACAACGAGCACCATTAAACCATTTAAAAAGGCGCATTCAGCGGTCTCCGTGACAGGATATGAAACAGCACACAAAGTATAATGATCCCGTGCGTAACTACGGCACGCTCTCTTCATTTTATCAAATGATCATAATCACATCCAGTCATTTTACGATCCTGCTACTAGCCTTTTATTTAGACTAAAAACCCCTTTTCATTCGGGTGAGAAAGCTGGCGTTTTGAGTGGCATTTGCACATCCTGTCATGCCGGTGACTATATGCCACTGCAATAGACACATTTTGCAGTATTAAGGTTAACGATTAATCGATTAATTGATCGTTAATTTAAACGACGATCGATTATGGAAATGATCGAAAATTGACATCCCTAAAGTCAAATAAAGAGTTCTGTGCAGGCCACAGATATCCCTGACTGGGTTAGAGGTGTGCTGAATCCGTACTGGGAAAAGCACGGAAAACGAATAACGCGTTCTACAGAGCCACTAAAGGGACATATGGTTAGCTACATGCTAGCAGTAGCCTGTTACATTACAGTACATGCAATTTCACTTACCACATAAACAGAGTAAGGAGAGATGACTGATAGGACGATGGCGAATGATTTTTAGATCCTGAGCACCACTGACAAACATCTAAACTGTAAAATGTGTGGTAAATTCTGCCGCTCCATAGTATAAACGTGATCGCAAATCACGAAAGTGAAAGTAAAACGATTGCGCGCACGCGTGCGCATTCAAAAGTGGTTTCAATGCCCCGCATATTAATAACGGTTCACTGATGCCCAACGATAGAATTGCGAGAGAAAGTATTGGAATATATTTTTTGAGCAGTTTAATACCTCATGAGCAGTTGATTTATGCTAATCGACGGACTGCTATGTTAATAAATGCCGTCATTCTGTTATGTTTATTATATTAATATGTTTCAGCATTTTACAATCATTATATGGCATGAGTTAAGATAGCCTATCTTTTAAAAAATTAAACAGTTTATCATACAGATGAAAAACGTGAATGGTCTCTCTCTCTCTCTGTTTATGGGTGTGTAATGTTAGCCTAATAGATGCGTGCATGCATACAGGGAAGGGGTTTTTTGAAGAATATTCAAATAATTCCCATCGATTTCTGAATATTACTTTTGCTTGAAATACCCATCCCTAATATACATATATATGGTGCAGATGCGAACGATTGAGGTAAAGCGTGATGTGAGGGTATGCCGCCCCACAGCGCCACCTGCTGACATGGACACCACAATCTGAATGTTCTCCAGTCCGACCCACTCCAGGTTCTCATCATAGAAGCCCTGATATATCAAGACCTGTAGAAGAAGAAGATTGTGAGAATCTAAATCAAAGAACGCAAGAAACCTTGATTTGCACTAATCAAAGTGTGGCATGTAAGCCGATGAGGTTTGGGCAGGTTGATGTCTTTGAGGTACAGCACCAGCCTCTCGCAGTCTTTGGGCCGGTACACGTGTCCAGTGCTGGAGCTGATGACCAGACAGGTGTGCAAGAGTTTCTGCAGGACGTGACGAGACGACGTCTGAGCGCTGCAGTGCACCACAGCCACCTGTGTGGAGCGGAGCTCAGAGAACGCACAGCGCAGGAGCATCCTGACACACACATACAAGAGTTATTTTGGCATCATTCACATACTATTATAGTTTTCATTAATTTTATTTAGTTTTTATTTTTATATTTTCAATTTTAGTTTGCTTTTGACATTTTTATTCATTTTTTTATGTCTAAATGATTACTTTTTTAAAATATTCATTTAATTTAAATTTTTAGTTTTAGTTATTTTAGTAAATAAAGTTAAACAATAATGAGAAATATTGCCTTGGTTATTAGCTGAAATAAGCTTAAGTTTTTGAAATATTTTGTATTTATTGATTTTTTAATTTTTTTTCCATTTAATGTTTATTTATCTCAAGTAATGAAAAATGTTTTTTATGGTTTTAGTTTTCGTTAAATAACCCTCATCTGAATTAAACTGTCATTTTGTGCTGGTATACTTTTTTGATATACTATTATAGTTTTTTACATTTTTTAATATTCAATATTTTTACTTTTATTTTAGTTAACGTTTTTGTAATGATGAAAGTAGATTGATGCGTTTTTGCCATATTTATTAGTTTTAGTTTATTTTAATATGTATATACAGTAATTTTATTAAAAATTTTTATCAAAAAATAATATTTTTTTTTATTTTAGTACATCAAGTTAAACTAAATAAAAATGTTTTTAGATTTTATTTCAAGTTAATGTTTATTTTATTTTTTTTTTAATTTCAGTTTCGTTAACTATAATTATCCTGGTCTGAATTAATCTGTCATTTTGTGTGTATGTATTTTAATTTTATTTATCTACCATTATAGCTTTTATTAATATTTTGAATGAGAATTTACTTTTATATTTACAGTTTTCCTTTTAATTTCTATTTTTTTTTGTATTTTTTTGTGCTTTTATCATTTTATTAGTTAGATTTTTTTATATTAGTATTATTTTTAGATTAGTATTTAGTTTTATTGTACTGTACTACTTTCTGTAGCTCAAACAGTAAAGCAGTAGAGTTTGTTTCCCAGTAAAAGCAATGCAATGTAATGTTAACTTTACATTTTAAGGTTTTCATCTACAGGTACATATTATTGTATTTCAGCTTCATTTCAATTACCAAAAATGTTTTTTTAATACTTTTAGTCTTTAGTAACCCTAGCGTATGTTTGTGTCGTACCCTTTCCCGCATCCCTCTGGCCCCACCAGCAGGAATGGCTGCCTGTGATTGGACGAGAGCCACGGGGTGAAGAGGTCGAGTCTGCGCTGCGTGTCGGGTGTGTGTATGATGAGGAGATTGTGTGGGTTACTGAGGTCGTCCACACACACACCATGCCCTCGCTGCAGCTCATACGCACACAGATGGCCTGACACAGGGTCATAATACATGTCCAGGGGCTTGCGGGGGTCAGGAGGACTTTCTCTGGCCCAACTCAAGACCTAAACGCACATTCAAAATGACTTCGTGATGATCACATCACAACCAATTAACTAACTAGGATATGGCTGATATTTTATATATCAAATCTTACTCTAGTAGTTCTCAAACTAGGGGGCTGGGCCCATTAAGGGCCTTAGCAAACTTCAAAGGGGGCTGCATAAGGACTTAAAAAAAATTGCATTTATTTACTTATTCATATACTCTAACTAAATTAAAATTCTGAAAAGGTTATTTTTTTTTAAAATGTCAATGTAAAAAAAAAGGTGTATATATGCACTTATGTATTGAAAGAATATAACTGAATTAAAATGCTAAAACGTAATGGGAAATGTATTAAAAAGTAACTTTTAAAATATATTTATTAAAGAATCAATCTGAATTAAAATGCTAAAAATGTAGTAAAAAAGTAAGTTTAAACATCTAAAAACCAAATGTAATATCTGTAACACTTTACTTTAACGAACAATTCTCACTTATGTTATTTATTATTAAATACTTACTTAATTAAAATCTAACCAAATTAAAATGCAAAAAAAGGTAAACACAAAAATAAAATATATTTTTCAAAATATTTTATAAAATAAAAAAAAAGGTAAAAACAAATGTTTATTCATTCATTAATTTATTTAATTACTTATCAAATGAATCTAACTGAAATTAAAAAGCTAAAAAATGTACTGAAAAAAATGTTAATGAAAAAAACTAAAGTTTATTTATTACAATAATTTAACTGAATTAAAATGCTTAAAAACTGTAATGATTTATCTTTTTAAATTTTTACCCTCAATTTTTTTTTTTATTATTGTTTTTATTGAAGGACATACAGTTCTTGAAACTTATGGAATACCAAAATTAATTGTGGTCAATTAATTTAATATATCTCTTAGTTTGTTAACAAAAAAAATTAAAAAAAAAATTAAAAAAAAACAAGCAGCTTTGTCAGGATTATAACAGAATTACTAAAGAAATATTTTTTCAAGTTAAACAGGTTGAGAACCACTGACCTATTCAATATTCAACTTAATCTTGACCCTCCCTGATGCATGGCAGTGTGAACCACACACATCGTTTACAGGTCATTTACATATAGATGTATTAAAGTACAAGAGCACAAAAAGCCTGTTTATATCTACTGGTCAGAGAGAGGATGGAAAACAAGCATAAAAACTAAATTATGACTCTTTATGCTGCAAGAAACCTTGAGTGACATTAAGAGTGGACAACATAAAATGTAGATTGTGACCCCTGACCATTTTACATCAAAGTTTCACTGCCAGAGACGCTTCTGCTTCTTTAAAATTCAAGTTTTAAATTACGACCGGTCATAAGCGTTAATCTAAGGGAGCGGCTCCTAAATTTAATGACGGGCGGCAAGGCTGAGCAGGCATGAAATTACATTTCCCATAAATCAGAGCGGCTCTGACCTCCTTGGCGAACTCCTGGCGGCATTTGAGCGCGAGATTTCCTCCCAAACGGCGGATGAGTCCCATAATGAACTGTCCTCTCTCTCTAACCCCTCTCAGATGGGACAAACCGTTCAGCACTGTCCCAACCAGACTGGTGTCCACCACAAAATCACTCTGCAGAGAGAAACAGGGGTGTTTATGATGCTGTGAGCAGGTAGGGTCAGTGTTACATGACTGTGTGTCACAGGACCTGTTTGAGAACCTAGTCTAGAGCTCTGTGGAAATAATCATTGAGCCAGTTCTCCAGATTCCATCTTCTCTCTTCAGCCTTGACTTCACGAGAGAGCCGACATCAGTGTCTTCATCACTGCAATAAACACAGGGCCACATAAAAATACTGAAGAAACGTAATTAAAATGCTAAAAATGTAATAAAAATTTCACTGAATTAAAATGCTAAAAAAATATAAATGAAAAATGTAAAAAAAAACAAAAAAAACAAATATTTTTTAAATAATCTCTATTTATAAAAAAGAATGTAAAATACAAAAAATGTAATGAAAAAATATAAATAAAAAACGAAAAAACTAAAAACAAATGTTTATTTATTTAAATAATCTAACTGAATTAAAATGCTAAAAAATAAAAAAGTATATATAAAAAATTATTTATTTATTAAAAGATATTAACTGAATTAAAATGCTAAAAATGTTATTAAAAAGGGAAATGATAAAATGTAAAAAAAAAAATTAAAACAAATGTTTATTTGAATAATCTAACAAAATTAAAATGCTAAAAATGTAATGAAAAGTACATAAACAATTTTAAATTTGAAAAAATAAATGATTATTTAAATAATGTAACTGCATTAAAATGCTTAAAAAAACAATGAAAATGTAAAAATTAAAAATAATATAATTTATTTAAAAAATGAAGTGAATTAAAATGTAATAAAAATTTAGAAAAAAAAGGCAGAAGTAAAAAACAAAAGATTAATTAAAATAATGTAAATGAATTAAAAGGCTAAAAGACTGTAATTAAAAATAAGTTAAAAAAAATGTAAAAGCAAATGTTATTTAGTAAAATAATTAAAATGCTAAAAAAAATGCAATTAAAAATAGAAACTGCTGTGTTGTGTTTAGGAGCATTACCTGAGGAAGATCATGCCTGTGCGGGAGATGGTGGCTGGTGAGGCGCAGCTCAGATCGTGGGTCTGACATTGACATTGGGGCCGAATTGAATCCTCTCACCGCTGGGCATCGTGAGTAAACGATTATCATCCAGCACAGAGTTTAAAGACTCGATCCACTCTGGATCAATGTCTCCATTGCATATAATCCATGAGCTCACCTCTGAAAGAGAGAGAATGACATCAGGCAAACAGAAATCCCAATTAAACTTACTTTCAAGTGTGTGTATTTGGTTGTCTATCTGTTGTCTAAATTTGCCATAAATCAGCCATATCACCCTGCAGCCCAAGACCAGTTGCCCACGAAGCTAAGCAGGGTTGAGCCTGGTTAGTCCCTGGATGGGAGCATCCAGTCGCATTATATCATTAACATTCAAGAGCCAATTTTGTCAATTTGATGCCCTGTCTGACTGTACAGTACTTTGTGATTTAAACACTGAGCTGATCACCTGATACTCTCATGTGTAGCTGAACTCTGCGTCCACCATCTGTATGGAGCAGCGCTGGTCTGCATTCAGGTAGAATCGCAGCTGTTTCTTCCAGATCCAGTCATCGATGCTGTGAATCTGAGCTTCTCTCAAACTCTGAACCACTGAGATGTTGTGAATCACGTCCAGAACCAGAGCCTTCAGTTTCAAGTGCAGAACTCTTGATTCTACAAAACAAAACCATCAGAAATTAATCAACGGACCTGCATTAATGACTAAAGACTCCTTTTGAAAGCTGATGTTGCATGCTGATGTTTGATACGTAATGTTAGGGTTTGTTCAAAGCAAGCATTGCTAATAATAAATCCGTCTTCAAAAACACACACAAACACACTTGAACCACAGATTAGATTGGGAGCAGGGGTGGAGAGCTTGCAATGTGTTTTTATCAAACTGAGGCGTATAAAGAACAGGCTGGAAGTGTTTGTAACGGACCATTTCGATCCTGCAGCAGCAGTTTCTCCAGAGTGACTTATAAGCAGAATTGGCCATAATCACTGTTAACAGTGAGACTCATCAGAAGCTCCATTTACTTGAATTTATGGTGAATCACAGTGTATAAACCCCTGAGCTCATAAATGGAGTAAAGAGCTTTATGGATATTCCCATCGCTTCATTCATTTGATTAACCTGACAATTAGTGAACGCTGTAAATATGCAGGCAGAAAATTAAAGGCTTCATTCAGAATTGCCTGCAGTCAGAAAAAACACTGAAATTCACATTAAAGAAATTAAAAACAGAGAGCAATGTCACTGAAACAAACACACACACACACATTTACTATTTTAAAATGAGGAAATACCATTTAATTTAATACGATTATAATGAATACCAATTATGGTATTTATTTATATTTTTGAGGACATCCTCAAAGGAATGTTTTGTCAGATTTACCTCACTGCTGGGGACATTTGTCAGGAAATTTTGTATAACAATTCTTTCTCCATTTAATTAATTTACACAATATAATAATTAATACCATAATTCATTTATATATATTTATATATATATATATATATATTTATATATATATATATATATATATATATATATATATATATATATATATATATATATATTTCTAACATATATTAAATTGACATAATTCTCATTATATTCAAATTAGATTTAAATTATCCTTTCCTCAAACAATAATTAAAAAACGCACAAATAAACAAATCACCATATAGTAAAGGTATTACAAATACTACCATGATACAGTTTAAATTATATATATGTGTGTGTGTGTGTGTGTGTATATAAATATAATATAAATATATTTTGATATAAAATATGACCTGAACATGTCCATTACTGGTTAAACTACTACTGTAACCAAAATCCTTTTTATAGCATTGTTAGGAGTGAATTAAAAGCCATCACTGCATTTATGAAGCACTTCTGAGATCACTTTTCAGCAGATTAAAGTGAGGTTAAACTCACACACACACACACAGAGTCAGGTGTTGATGTACCTGCAGTGTCGTCCATGTTGGTGTCTACGCTGGTGTAGTTCTCCAGTTTGGAGGTGAGCTCCAGCTCCTGCTGATGGAGGTTCTGCTGTCGGATGGCGTTCTCCACATCTGCTGTGAACTGGATCTGCTCTGCCAGGCACAGAATCTGGAAACAGAGTCACTCCACAGTCACTTCAGCCGAACCGCAGAGACTCATGGGTGTTTCTGAAGAGACTTGTGTGTGTTACTTGAGAAGGGAAGCGCGTGGGATCCACATTTCCTTTCTTTCCAGCATTCACACACTCACACAGATGTTTCAGGGTGTTTTTCATCTCTGCGGACAGAGCGCTCAGCCAAACCTGAAACCAACCCACAAAATTAAATGAATATTATATATAAAATAATAAAATATTTTCATATACAGTATATATTATATATTAAAAATGATCATTTATAGACATTTCATTCTTTTACATATTATTTTAATTTTGTGGGTTTTATCAGGTTTTACACACACACACACACACACACACATATATATATATATATATGTGTGTGTGTGTGTAAAAAATATATTTATATTTAATTTTTACAATATGTATAAAATTATATTTATAGATATAGTAAATAGATACCTGACACCAACCCACAAAATTAAATATTAAATATAAAAGAATAGAATATAAAACATTTGTAAATAAAATGTTTCATTTATAAAATCAATAAATATATCTCAAACCTGACACCAACTCACAAAATTAAATATTAAATTTTAATTATAAAAGAATAAAATATAAAACATTTGTAAATAAAATGTTTTATATATAAAATATATAAATAAATCTCAAAACTGACACCAACCAACAAAATTAAATATTAAATATAAAAGAATAAAATATAAAATATCTATAAATAACAGGTATTATATATACATTACAGGACAGAGATCTGACCTCCACGTTGTTGGAGATGGTGATGGTGTTCTGAAGCGGCACCATCTCACCCTCCAGAGATTTCATGGCTGTGATGCTCTGAAAACTCTGATCAAACTCCACACTGCTGATGCCTTCAACACACAATCACCCCATGTCTCTATATGCAGCTGCTTGTGTGATCATTGTGAACAAGTGTGTGTGTGTGTGTGTGTGTTACCTGCAAAGAGTTTCTTCAGGTGTGTGTGTATGACAGTAGGGTTTGTGGCCTGTCCAAGAATCTCCAGTAGATTGTCGTGTCCAATGAAGTAAAACCAAGGAAACGCACTCCTACAGGAGTTAAAATATTCATGAAAATAATGAAAATCTCATTCAATTATTTAAATATTAATCAAAAAAATATTATTATATAGTAAATAACATACTTATTACATACTTATATTTATATTCATTTTATATATATTTTTTTATATTTATTATTTCTACCATCATAGCAAAAACACGAAAAAAGCAAAAAAGCATAAAATTGCATACATTTAAAATAAACCGCCAAAAATAACAAAAAAAAAACTTTTGTTTGAATAAGTATTTTTTACTATAGTGCCTTTTTTGTTTATGCGATTAATTTTAGAATATATAAAACATAATTTTATATATATTTTAATATATATGCATGTATTAACAACATTATATTACACAATATTACGTGTGTGTGTGTATACACTGTGTGCCGAATTATTAGGCAAGTTGATATTCTGGTCATATTTTTTCCCCAAGAATATTTTACCAATTCCAAACCACATAAATCTTAATAACTACTATTGACTTTGTATTTAATCATTTATATGTGATATATAATTGTCCATGAAGGCTGGAATTCAAAAACTCCTAATATTCAGGTGTGCCGAATTATTAGGCAGGATTTCTTTTACAGATAAAATGAGCCAAAAAAAGAGATTTAACTCAGACTAAAAGTAAAAAATTATTAAATGCCCATGAGAAGGATGCAATACTAATGCAATAATAGAATTTACAAAGTTAGGGCATGACCATTGGGCAGCGAAATGCTAACTGGGTCAGCAGAGTCAGAAAAAAACAGGTGGAGAAGAAAAGACACTTGTTAACTGCAAAAGAATGAAGAATTAAGGTGAAGAATTAGGTGAGAAACCATCAGGAACCATTTGAGCCTCATTCAGACTGTCAGCCCAAATCCGATTTTTGTGCAAATCCGATTGAAATCTGATCATATTTAGATAGTCTGAACGGCAATGAACTACATGAAATCCGATTTGTGCAAATCCGTTTCGAGCTACACCTGAAATCCTGATCCACCCTCTGAAAACGGGCCACCCCACGCCCAAATATGGGCTCGAGGTAGACCCACTTCTTCTGTATGGTGTTGAGGTTCTGGAGGTACTCGTCGAGGTCGGCCAGTCGGGTTTCCCACAGTGACACTTTGTCCTGGAAGCGCAGGTAATAGGGCGAGTCTTTGAGCGACTGCAGCAGGCAGTGGTTGTCGCCCACCTGGTTGACCATGTCCCTCCAGTCCTTGACGCGCAGAGAGCTGCCCTGAATGTCTGTGTAATCCGTCAGGGTGAAGCACACGCCGGCGCCCCACAGCTCCAGCTCCCGCAGGGCCTCGCGGATGGTGACCTCGGCCTGAGCGCGACTGTTCAGATCCTGCTCACGGACAGAGAAACCATTAATGTGAGTGTTTATGACCTAGATAAAGTTTTAGGGGACAAACTGCTGAAAAATGCCTGTAGAGCTCAGATAATGTTCATAAACAGACTAAATATAATATTTTATTCAGTTGATTTTTTACCATGTTAATCTAGCTTTTTAAACAGACATGACCGCACTGCAAAAAATCATTTTCTTACTGTATTTTCTAATTATTTTCTTAGAGCTGTCAGAAATCCCTCAATGAATTCCTGGAGGTAAAGCATATACTTAATATAATATAATATGGATTTAAAGGGGTCATATGACGTTGCTAAAAAGAACATTATTTTGTGTATTTGGTGTAATGCAATGTGTTCAAACCGTTTAAGGTTAAAAAAAACACATTATTTTCCACATAATGTTCATTATTGATGCTCCTCTATGCCCCGCCTTTCTGAAACGCGCCGATTTTTACAAAGCTCATCATTCTGAGAAGCGAGGTGTGCTCTGATTGGCCAGCTATCCAGTTCGTTGTGATTGGCCGAATACCTCAAGAGTGAGACGGAAATGTTACGGTCCTTACCGTATTGTGATGCCGTGTCCCGGCGTGACGACACAAAAACAATAAAACCCATTACAAATGAGGCATCTGATGCATCCAGTGGGGACATAATTACTGATTATAATGACTTATCCTGTCTTTTTATGCGTCGTGTTGCATCGCACCACGTAAACATTACCATGTCTGCATTTGTGATCGGAGAAACAACTAACAACAAGCACTACTCTACACAGCTGAAAACTCACGTTTGAATAGTCAGTGGCAGAAACGTACTTACAGGCTGTGAGTCAGAAGCACCAGACTGTCCTTGCAAAGTTGGAATTGCCCCACTTTATAGAAACAGCCTTTGAGCAAGCCAGCATTGTAGGCTACTCTTCCAGCTTCAGGAAACAGTCCTCCGTAAAATGCGCTGCACACACTCTAATATTTGTGTTGAACTGTTCTGGAACAGTGTTGTAAATACAACTTAACCACTGATTTCTAGTTGTGTCCTCTTTTGGAAACCCAAACAAAGTAGTTTCGCTTTCACAACGAAACACAGCGTCTCCAGGACATGGTGCCGGCGGCAGCAACAACACTACAGCGAGAATAAAAGAGTGATGTAAATTACTGCTGCGCTTGTGATAGCGCACGTTAACTGAGGGAGAGAGCAGAGAGCCACTCCCCGCACACTCTCTCTGGGCCTGTTTACACCGGATCACTTAATGCGTTTTCTCAGTGTATAGCTATCCAATCGTGAAAAGACCAGGTGTAAATGCCCTCCAAAACGCTTTCGAGGCGGATTAAAATCCGATCGCTCAAACCACTTCAGGAGGTGTCTGGGATGCACTCCAGACGAAGCTGGACAAGTTTAAATGCATCTGCTTGTTGAAACCACATATGTAAATTTTACTCCTCCCAAAATGTTACAAAACAAACGTGTGAGAGCGTGTTATAGGCTATATGACGTGTTATAGTCATATATTACAGCGTAAATGCTAGAAGCATCGCCGCGCCTACAGCCAGCAAGCCGACGTGCAAAATGCCGCTAATGAAACTGAAAGTAAGTCGCAGACGCTCAACACACAATCATCTTCATTAGAAGTAGTGAGACTAACTTATCTTTCCAGTGCTGATGCCACTCTCTCTCCTGTTGCAGGGTTTCTACAGATATGAACAAGTTAAATTTAAGACTTTAAGACATTTTTAATACCACCTTATATGAAATTTAAGACCTAAACCTGTAATGGAAATACACATTATATTACATACATATATGTAATATTTAATGTGTTTAATGTAAAAAGAAAACAAAATATCATCGCTGTCATAAATTATACTTATTATTACGGTATACAGTGAACTTTTCATATCAGCAGGCAATAATCCAAACAAAATATCCCCACAAAAGTTATCACATCACTGAGCTTTTTGGTGGTGTAAACAATTTATATAGAAATATTTTCAGTGTTCTATCAGCTTTTACATGCTTAAATCTGCATATTTTTTATTTATCTTTACAAAGGCCTGTTTTTAACCTTTTAAATGTATGCATCATCTTTCATGTCAAATTACTACAATTAATCAATAAATTCAATATACACTATAGGGCTGTTACCAGTCAGATTAAATAATTTACACAGCAGAATTACAACTGCAATAAATAACGTTATGAGATTAATGTTTTAAATATATGTATGAACATACAAATAAGAAATGTTGGGGGGAAAATGCATGCTTTTTATTACTAAACTACCAGTAGGTGGCGGTAAGTCACTTAATGAGTGAGTCATTCATTTCATGGATAGACAACTGATAGATTTCATTCAAATCGCTGAATTATTCAGTAACATTATTCAAAACACAGCGAGTGTTGCTTGGAGATTGCGCAATGCTTCTGCTGTGATCCTTGTTTGGAACAATTTTCGTTGGTGAAATAGAACAAAACATTAAATATTGTGTCTAAAATGTAAGTAACAATATCTACTTGACTACTTAACTACTTGTTTATTGAACTAAAATTAATGTAACATTTGGAATCGTGAAAATATTCCGCAAAATAGCCCCACTGTCATGGTATGTTACTTAACTAGGTCTATGTCATGTTATGAATAAACTAAGAATTATGAATTTATATATCAGTGTTACTTCTGGGTTTCTTTATGTGTGCTGTTATGCTCATTTGTTTAGAACTTTAGACCTCAATCACAAAGAGACAGCGCTACCTTGATACCAGAAACACACTATCCATTATCAATCGCTGTTTACGTTGAATGTAATAAAATCAGAAGAATCATTCTCGCATTACGATGGTTTGCTGGTTATTTTTTGTCACTTAAGTTTTAATAAGGCTATTTGTCCGGTCGGACAAGTAAAAAAAAGCAAAACAAAACCTTTTTAAACTAGCTAGAAGTCTGGTCAGCTAGCTGTAGCTCGACCTATATTTTTAATTAATTTTTTTTTTTTTTTTTTTTTTGAGAATATTATATAAACAAAGAAGGTAGTTCGACCTGTATTCTGCTACTGCAATTCTGTCTGATGACGCAGTAACTACCGCGGGGGAAGAAACAAAAAATCTTAGGTCTGTCCAATGATTGTAAACAGTCATTATGCTGCATTCACGTGCTATAGGAATTATCATAAATACGAGTGGCCATTCAAGTTCATGTCCAATTTCCGACTAGGAAGCTCGTATTTACGATAATTCCGATAGCATGTGAATGCAGAATTAGGTCCGTCAGACTTAATAAAATTTAACAGTAATGCGACCAAAAATATTTAAGACCCATCGAATCTGAATTTAAGACATTAAGACTTTTTAAGGCCTTATATTAGGAAAATGTTATTTAAGACTTTTTAAGACTTTTAACACCCTGTGTTGTGAACTTTGAATTTGTAATTAGCTAATTATGAATAAATGCAGCGCATATCTGTTGATTTTCGTTTACGTTAAATTTGCATATAGCACGGGAATTCAAGATAGGATTTATATGTTTTGCGGAGACACATTTATGTGGCCCAGTGTACATGGAAACGTTTTAACAAATCAGAGGGATATCCAAATAAAGAAAACGCATAAAGTGACCAGGTGTAAACAGGCCCTCTGTACTGTCTTTCCTCTCCATCCCTCAAAATCAACTGGCATGAAGCTTTCCGCACATGCAACTAACATAAAACACACTTTCAGTAAAAGAAAAAAAAATCCTATGCAGTGATTAAGTGTTTTCCGTGTTGGCGACAAATCTTTTGTGATGTCCCAACAACCAGGATCAGCACACAATGCGTCCACGTCCGCTAATGTCCGATTCGCGTATTAACGACTCATTTGAATCGATTCATTTTAATGAATGGTTAAAACAACTGATCTGTCCAACACTCAACTCACAAGACGTCACTGTCTGAATTGGTGTATATCAATAACAAATCATTTACTCAGAACACCTCAGATATGAGATCGTAAGTGTGATTTAGCCTTAATAAGATTTAACCTTAATGATAATAAAATATTTAGCCTTAATAATCCACAGTAATTTCAGGTTATTTATGACAATTTGCAGTAAATTACCTATAAAATCATTTAGTTTAGACTGAAGTGAGGTGAAACCAGAACAAAGCAATTTGTTAGCTAGCTGTTAATTTTATTCAGATGTATGGTAGAATAGACTATTAGTTAAAATAAACTTTTTAATGCTACTTTTTAATGCTTTTCAATATTGATATGATTATACCAAAATAATTGTCAGGTCTAGCAAAGAAGGATCCTACCTTACAAAAATATGAAAGCCAGTTTTAATATATGCCCTGACAGTGACCGTTTTTTTTTTGTTTTGTTAAAAAAAAAACAGATCACGTGGGGAGGGTACTTTTTACTGTGTGTGTTGATGACCGTCAGGCACCACCGAAGGCCTTTTTGACCCAGGAAAAACCCTGTTTGCGTATACATTTGGGCTGTGTTTTGCAAATCTCCCCACACTGTGACGTAGACATGTGGGGGCGTGTTTGAATGAGCCGTTTTAGGGGGGCGTGGCAGAGTCTTAACTTTTATAAAGAATATCTCTTTGGTTTTGTGACTTTAGTCTTTGCAACTTCAGGGATCTTATCTATGCACAAACAGCTTGTAACACTCCAAAGAGAAAGGAAAACTTGAAATCGCATCATATGACCCCTTTAATATAACTATAACTATATATTTTCAAAATTATTTTTATTATTTTTAGTAATATTATTAAAAAATTATTAATGATAAATTATAAAAATGCATTTTTGTCTTAGTTTCCAGTAGAAATATCAAAACTTTCCTTAATTAAGGTATAATAATAAGGTGTATATATATATATATATACACACACACATTTCTTTTTTTTATTATTATTACAAACATATTATTATTTTTATTTAATTTTAATAACTATTTTATTATTAATTTAATAACACTTTCATTATTACTATTGTTATTGCTATCTGCAATAACAATAGAAATAATCTTATGGGGTAAGATAGATATATATAACATATATAACATATATCCTTGTTTTCCCTTTGGAAGATATTTTTTCTTGCTTTAAGCTTAAACTCACTTACTTTTTCAGAAAATAATACTTAATATTTTTTTGTAATTTTGCTTGTATCTTGACATAAGAATGTTTAGATATTTGTACTGACAAAACGAGACAAAAATACTTGTATAAGAAAATAATTTTTTGCAGTGTGGTCACGTCTGTTAAGGACAAGAACTTGACACGGAAAAGAATCAATTGAACTAAACACAATGCAATACTACACAAAATACTAAATAAGAAAAATTTTTTGCATGACAGTGCGTGACAGTAAAGCATGACACGAAGTGTGTGTGTGTTTGTACCTTGAGCTACAGGGTTTGTCGATGTTGTTGTTGGCTACTCGCAGCAGGTCTCTGAACTGCAGTCTCTCTAGCGTAGTTCCTCTGGGCAGAGAGACGAGCCGGAACAGATCCAGCCAGTGCTCCTGAGAGAGGTGCTCACCTCGCACGTACTTCAACACTGAAACCACGGCCTAAAACACACAGCTTCGTCCTTAAAACACCTGTCTTATGCCCAGCTACAAGTATATACAACTAATAAGGTAGCAATAATTGAACAATAATCATAAGTTAAATCGTTTTAAGTAGTTAACTACAGACAACGTATACTTCTGAAAATTTAGTCAGCTACACTATAAGCTAGGTACAAAAAGTAGGTAAATATATTAAATAATATATTTTATTAATAACTTTCAATTTGTTTTAAATATTTTATTTACATAATTGAAATTAATTAATTTAAATAAATAAATACATGAAAGAATATATATATATATATATATATATATATATATATATATATATGAGTAAAAATAAACGTAAAAAAGTGTAATTATTTAAATATAGTGGCTTATTTTTTTATCTTTACTGGTTTATTTAAAATTGATGCATATTTTTATTTGCTTTATATTCTTCTGAGGAGTATTTATCTGGCACAAACACAAAAGCACAATGAGGCTGATTTTTACAGTAAATATTGTCAACTAAATACTACATTACAATAAATAAGGCTAAAAAAAATCCTATTTTGATTAGCTGAATTGTAAACATACTTATAAACTGCAGTTTAGACTAAAGGTTTATTATTACCACACAGGAACCTCTGAGAAACACTCTTGAGTGATGACTGAAATGAACCATCCAAATGAATTCAATAAAGTTATTCAGACTACTTGAGAGAGAAATTAATAATACATTAGCTATGAATTGTAGATATTGGAACAAATCTAATACTACTGAAAAATGCAAGCCTAGTTAAGTTAGTAGCAGCACTGATTTCAACCATAAACACTCCAAATGACCTGAACATGACCCATCCACACATACAACAGAATTTCCACAGAAAACTAGAAAATAACTGGAATAATCCAGCCATCAGACCTTGTATCTGTCCACTTCCTTCTGCAGTTTGACAGACATGCTGCTGTGCTCCTCCAGCTTCCTCAAACGGTCGTGCCACGCAAACAGAAACTCCTTGAACATGTGAGTCTTACTCCTGCAGGGAAAACACACAATGTGTTTCTCAGTCCTGGATGTATGCTGAATTTGTTTCAGACAAAAAGACTCTGAATGTCCATAAACATTTGTAGAAATTCCCTCTGATGTGTCTGATGTTTCTGACGGCATGTGATTGTGATTGTATTTATTCCCAAATTCAGCTTTGTCTTTTCCCAAATTTTGGGAAAAACATTTTTGTTTTTCTGGATTCCGTTTCTTCTGTTTAATTTTTTCTGGGTTCTGATTACAAACAGTTTAATTCAATGTTAGCAATCAAGCATGTCTAATTAATTGAAATCATGAATTTCATACAATTTATTAACTATTTATTAAAGGTTTAACAAATAAAATTTTAAGGTCCCATAATATTAGTTTTAGCTTTTTTTCAAAATTCAGTTTTATTTTTCCAAAATTCTGTTATCCATTTAAATTTTTTTTGCGTAAAATTTTAATAATCAAAAAGCATGTCTAATGCATGTGCCATTTTTACAATAATAGGATTTTTTTTTTTTTTTTTTTCAGTAAATCTGTGTTTTCTGTTTTTCTGAATTCAGGATTTAATACAAATGTATTATCACAAACAGCGGTAATCAAATTTAATGAATCTTTTACAATGAAATCAAATGAAAATGTAACAATTCTTTTTATTTTTTGGCAAACAAAGTGCTGTATATTACAGATTTACTATTAAAATTACAACATTAAAGAAAATTTGTCTGATATTCCTTAAAAAATAAAGTAATAATATTTTTAAATAAACATTTCATTTTTTAAAATTATTTTTATTACAAACATTATTATTATTATTTTGTTTTAATATTTTTTATTATTAATTTAATAACACTTTCATTATTACTATTGTTATTGTTATTATTATTATTAATTTGAGATTATTACTTTGAGAAGTACTGTATTTCTGTCACAATTTCTTCACATTAAAATAATTCTGACAGGTCATACTGAAGGTCATGCTGGGTTTCTGCGTATCTGACTAGAATCAAATGAAATGTTCTCAGTGTGATTGCTATGACTGTGACCTGAAGGAAATCCAGTCCTGCTCTGTCCCTGCTGAAACTCCTCATAAAGCTCCCACATCTCTGAACACTCCTGCAGATCCCGCAGCGTGTCGGTCGCCAGAGACACGTCAGGAGGGCTCAGGTTAAAGTGTTCACAGTCCTCCCTACGACACACAAAACACACACGTTTACTGTGGTAATATCACAGGCGTTTCTCTGCACGTGAGTAGAGGAGTGAAGTCACGCACATGAGTTTTTTGCACATGCTCTCCAGCTCGTCGAACTCGGCTCGTCTGTCATGGATGTTCTGAATGCAGCGCTGCAGAGTCTCGTGGTCACCTGACTCGATGATGTCATGCCCGTGTTTGAGCTGGTCCCAGCGAGCTCTGAACTTCTGCAGGTCCTGCAGGTAAACCTGCACCCGAGACTCAACGTTCCCCTTCATCACCTCCACCTGAGAGACACAGAGGAGGTGTGTGTGTGTGTGTGTGTGTGTGTGTTTCACAAACATGTTAACGACAACTAATGATGCCTCCACTGATCACTAATTTTTGCAGGTACATTTCAGCGAATCTCTCTGAATCTGTTGCATTTAACTGACTGACTTACTGATATGCATAGTAGGCCAATGCGATACGTATCTCGATGCATAGCCAAACGATACGATACATTGAAGATACATATGAAGCAGCTAACGATGCGATGTGATATGATTCACCCCGTTACGATGCAGTGCGATCTGATTTCAATTCGATTTGATTCAACACAATGCGATTCGATGCAATGGAAAAATTCTTTGGTTCAGACAGACAGCAAATCATAAATTAACTTGTGTCTTCTGACTTCTAATGCCTCGAGGCCTGTTTCATAAAACAAGTTTACCAAATAGGCCAGGCTTATTTCAGTTAGTCTAACTCACTGTCAAATGATTTGGTTCCATAAAGCAAATTTAACAAAGATCAACTTCAGTCACTTGTGGCTACTTATGCTGGAAAGCTAACCTGGTTCAGGGCAGGCAAGCTGTCAGGCTAAGCGGAGCTCACTGACCAATAGGAATGCAATGATATTACCACTGACTCTCTCACATACTAGCCATTCTCTCTGGTTTTATAACAGCTGTACCTTTTATAGTTAGAACAGATAGCATTAGAACATTACAATCTAACATTGCTCTCTAAAGCATTAACAATCACTAAACTAAAAGTTAAAATCACTAAATTAAAACAATATTTTAACTGCTTTAAGAAACACACATTAACTCATCTGAGCTTAGTAATTAGGACTGTATTAGCTTACATTTTATTTACCCATTACAATAGTCCCTTTACAATTACTGCTATCATAAAATGCATATTTGACTCAGAATTATTGAGCTCCGTCTGTTTAGAGCGCATGCGCGCAGCAGCGCTTGTCCACTCGCGTAAGCCCACTCCTGACAGCAAAATGGATATATTCGCATGACTTTCTAACATTTACAGATGAAAAATATACCTGTGACATGTCAGTTATGCACTGAGGAAAACAAAACATCTCAAATGTATTAAACAGCACATATATATTCGCTGTTTGCCATGGTGGATCGATCTGATCCATGATCGACATTAAGGACTACTTAAGAATAAGCGTGCACAAATGAGTTAGATTGTGTGAACTTTGATTTGTTAGGTTATTTCAAGTCAGGTTTTCCACTAGTAATTATATATCAATAAATTGGTTTTTACCGATGCAAATGTGTTAGAAACGATGCATCACGATACAAATGCCAACTTGTAGCCGATGCACACTTTTTAAACTAATGCATCGCATCGTTCACTTTTTTTGCCAATGCACCGAGCGAATCGGGGAATCTTCCCCTCCCTAATATATATATATATATGTGTATATATGTTTGTGTGTGTGTGTGTGTGTGTGTGTGTGTGTGTGTATATATATATATATGCAAATTTCTACTGGTTATTGTGGAAAATTTATTTTTATATTTTCCATTTTCATTTATATTTCGTTTTAGTAGTTCTGTTATTTTATCTTTTTTAAATGTCTTTTTAATTTTTGTTAATTTTCATTTCCGTTTTAGTAAATTAAAGTACTTCGAATAAATGAAAATGTGAAATTTTGGTTTGGCAACTAAATAAAATAAGTTTATGACATATTGTTGGTAAAGATGCACATATGAAACATATGAGTGTTTTATAGTATTAAATGAAAAAATGCATAAATATGTTGCAAAATTCTGCTGGTTATTGTGGAAAATCAGAATAATGTACGAAACATTTGCGTGTATGCATTAGTGCGTGTATGTGTGGTGTGTGTTTGTACCTGTTCTTTAATCATGAGCTGATGACTCTCCATCATGAACTCAAATTTGTCCCATTTGGCTCTGAGGGAGCTGATGGTGTCCAGTCCTCCACCCACAACAGAGCGCAACAGCTTGTTCTTCTCCTCCGCCTGCTGGAACTGAGGCAGTATCTGCACACAACATCAGAATAAGATCAGTACAACATTTACACATGAACGCAACATTAACACCACACTTTAGCAGGATCAAATTCTCTTCACATGCTGCTGTGCCACATTTACAGTCACAAATGTGAACCAAAAGTTTTGTTTGAGATACTTAAAGGTGGGGTAAGTGATTTCTGGCAGCCAATGTTGATATTTGAAATCACCAAAACAAACACGCTCCTATCCCAAAAGGGTCTCACCCCTATTTTGATAGCTCCGCCCCACACATGCGTACGCAACCCAGGCAACGATTAATTCTGAGAAACAAAGCAAAACCAATGTTACACCGTGTCTACACCGGACGCGAAAACTGCTTCCGCCTTCTATTTATGACGTGCTGACACAAATTTCAAATGATTTTCAACGGTCACTTTATCGCGTCTGGTGTAGACACAGTGTTCCTCACCTATCGAGAAGAAACAAAGCAACCTCGGCGTCCGATCGCAGGCCTTCCACTCCTTGACTTCTCTCCAGCGCTGGAAAGCTGATCCGATATTTACACGGGTTCTACTTCTTGCCTTATCGTTCCGCTGACGTTTTCCTCTTTTGTTTTTTTATCCACCATCTCTATCTTTCTGTCACTCAGCTCAGCTAATGCCCGTCCTGTGCACTGAACGCTCTCTCCTCCACATCACGAGAAGACACGCCCCTTACTGCTGATTGGCTACAAGTTTGTTTTGGTACTAGGCCCCGACTCAGTTTTCTAAAGCGTTTTTGAAAAATTACATACCCCACCTTTAATAGCAAATAATTTTTGAATTTAAATTTCAAATTTCAAATTTACCCACCCATAAACGTTACGTAGAGAGCAAACTGTGGCTGGTTGTTTTACTTGTCAGTTTGCGGTTCTTAGCTAGAATAAGCTGCAGCATGAAGTCTGGCTGCATGATACTTGTTTACGTGAAGGAGAACATTTTCCATTCAACAGTGAACTGAATGAGGGTGCTGATGGTGATGTACCTCGGGTTTCTGGATCTGTAATTGGCTGTGTTCGGCATTAGCCTCTCCGATCTCATCAATGCTCTCGGGACGCAAGGACAACGTCTCCATCGCACCGCTCACAAATGAGTCTATCACCTGAATGTGACCTGCACACACACACACAGGACAGCAGTGTTAAATATGTAAACACACACAGTGCAAATACGACCAGCAGAGGTCAGTGTTACACCATCTGATCTCCTGAATACCACTAGAAAGATCTGCCTGTCATAGCATGTGCTTATTAGGATCAGTATTACCTTAGTATTATCAGAATCAGAATCAGAAAGAGCTTTATTGCCAAGTATGCTTGTGCATACAAGGAATTTGTTTTTGTGTCATAAACTTCCAGTACACAGAGACAACAACAGCACACAGACAATAAAAATATAATGAGAATAAAAAATTACACATGTAAATATAAATAGACAAAAATTTGAAAAAATAAATTGAGAGATAAATAAGTGGTATGTACAGTTGTGCTATAGATGATAAAATGGAATAGAATAGAATGAAAAGCAGGGATGTGGTAAGATGGAGGTGGTAACAAATATTAGGTTATTGCACATTGTTATTGCATAATGGGGGGAACATTTAACTGTTCATTAAATAGATTGCCTGGGGGAAGAAACTGTTCTTGTGCCTGGCTGTCCTGGTATTCGGTGCTCTGTAGCGCCAACCAGATGGCAAGAGTTCAAAGAGGGGATGGCTTGGATGTGAGGGATCCAGAGTGATTTTCTGAGCTCTTTTCCTCACTCTGGATGTATACAGTTCTTGAAGGGTGGGCAGGGGAGCACCAATAATCCTTTCGGCAGTTCGAATCGTTCTCTGTAATCTTCTGGTGTCTGATTTTGTAGCTGAGCCAAACCAGACAGTTATTGATGTGCACAGAACAGACTCGATGACGGCTGAGTAGAACTGTTTCAGCAGCTCCTGTGGCAAGTTAAACTTCCTCAGCTGGCGAAGGAAATACAACCTTTGTTGGGCCTTTTTTACAATGGAGTCAATGTCAGTGTCCCACTTCAGGTCCTGGGAGATGATGGACCCTAGGAACTTGAATGTCTCCACTGCTGCCACAGTGCTGTTCATGATGGTGAGTGGGGAGAGAGCAGGGGGGTTCCTCCTGAAGTCCACTATCATCTCTACAGTTTTGAGTGTGTTGAGCTCCAGGTTGTTTAGACTGCACCAGACAGCCAGCTGCTCAACCTCCTGTCTGTAAGCAGACTCATCACCATCCTGGATGAGGCCGATGAGTGTGGTGTCATCTGCAAACTTCAGGAGCTTGACAGAGGGGTCTCTAAAGGTGCAGTCGTTGGTGTAGAGGGAGAAGAGCAGTGGGGAGAGAACACATCCCTGAGGGGCGCCAGTGCTGATGATGCGGCTGTTTGACATGAATTTCCCCATTCTCACTAGCTGTTGCCTATCTAGCAGAAAGCTGGTGATCCATTGACAGATAGAGCTAGGAACAGAGAGATGGGTTAGTTTGGTCTGGAGGAGTGTTGGAATGATGGTGTTGAAGGCCGACCTGAAGTCCACAAACAGGATCCTCACATAAGTCCCTGATTTGTCCAGGTGTTGCAGGAGGTAATGCAGTCCCATGTTGACTGCATCATCCACGGACCTGTTTGCTCGATAAGCAAACTGCAGGGGGTCCAGTAGGGGTCCTGTGATGTCCTTCAGATAAGCCAGAACCAGTTTTATGTATATACCGTTATAGCATTTATTAATATTTTGAATTAATTTTTTATGCTTTTTTATTTTAAATTTAAAGATTTTTTTTTTTTTTATATTTTTAAAGCAATACAGTTAAAGTAATATTGCTATGTGCTTTTATCATTTTTATTTTGTTTTAACTTTTTCTATTTAACTTTATTTTTGTTTTAATTTTGTAATTTTGTTGTGCTTGTCATTTTTTTTAAATATTTCTAATTAGCTTTATTTTATTTGTTTTATTTTAGTAATTTTGTTATGTGCCTTTGCTATTTTTTTTAATATTTCTATTTAACATTATTTTTTATTTGTTTTAGTTTTTCTAATTTTTCTTCTTATTTGCTTTTGTAAGTTTTTATTTTCTTAATAGCTCTATTTCGCTTTATTTTTATTTGTTTTAGTTGTTGTAATTCTGTTATGTGGCTTTTTCATTTGTATTAGTTTTTGGGGTTTTTTATATTTGAAAATAATAATTTTAGTAATTACAAATATTTAGCTTTATTCATTTTACATTATTTCACATTTTCCTGTAATTTAATCCCAAGGTAATAAAAAGTAATACAGTGTAAAAAATAATAAAGTATAGTCATACAAATGTACATTACTTTTTTTTTTTTTTAAATGAAAATATAAAAAACTTTGCTAAACTTACTGTGGAATTACTGTGGAAATGTGTCATCACAGTCTGTGAAAAAGGTCCATTTTATTTCGGTTAGTTGTTAGTTGTACCTCACATTATTTACATTATACATCATAACTTCCTTTCAATTACTGAAAAAAGTTTTTGTTAATGGTAACAACACTAGTCTTTAAACACCATGAGCGCTGTACAGTGTGTGTTGAACATCTGATCTCACCCTGGATGGATCTCCTCAAGGACGTCAGCAGAGCGTCAAACAGCCTCTGGATGAGATCGTCCACAGCCACTCTGACAGGTTCACAGTTCACCGTGATGCAGTCGACCTTCTCTGTGCTGCACACACACAAACACTGATAAATACAGCACAAGTTCTCAACACACTGTATATATGATCACACATATGTGCGGGCAGATACCTGGGCAGTCGCTCGGCCTCTTTTCCTTTGGCTTTGAGAGCTTTGAAGTTCCTCTCCCAGTCCTGGACACTGTGAAGGTGTTTCTCCACCAGAACATCCACATCCACCTGCCACAGAACCATCCAGTCCTTAACACAGACACACGGGCATAGAGATTTATAAAGGACATCAATAATTAACCATGCAAACATCTCACAATGCTTTATATTTTAGATCACATGCATAAATTTAGGGCTGCACAATTAATCGGATTTCTAATCGCGATTATGATTATGGATGCCACAATTACATAATCATTCAAAGCCGCGATTACAAAAATAAATAAACAATTAAAAATGCCCACTTGCATTATTCTGTGTGCTTAAGAGGTGTTTGCAGCGCGGGGTTTAACAAACTCAAACACACTGGATAAAAGACATTGTCTAACTGAGTGTCGTTGTCACTCTGTTGCGCATGATAGATAGGCTATGTTAAACGACAAATGTGTCAAAAGCGAAACAAAATAGCGGTACTCGTTTGAACTGCGTGCCACACGGACCTTTTATCCGCTCGCTTCAAAAGAAAACAGCGCAGCGCGAGCTTAGAGAGTATGCGTTTATTACAGTGACCAGTCACGATCACGCACTAAACACTGTGAAATCCAGTAAGAAGCACTCCAATTCAGCGCAGAGTTCTCCAGTAAAAATAATGTCTCTTCAATTTAAACTAGTTTAAAGCCAAATAAATCGGAGCTGTTATTCTCATCAACACTGATGCAGAAAGCAGCAGAAACAGTGCAACAACGATCCAGTTAGAAGACGTTTCAATCCACAAATCACCCACATTTACCATAGTTTTACTGTAGTAACACTAACGGTAACAATGGTACTGTGGCAGAAAAGTAGGATATTCATATTGAGTATTATTATATTATTAATATACTAAATATGTTAAAGGAGTAATGGAATATAATTACATTATTTTGTTAATTATTCTATCAGTTGATGTGGATTTGTAATTGACTGAATGTCTTTAGGCTATTGTTTTTCAGTGCAAACACCATAGAAACCACATAGTTAGGCTACTTTTTTACAATGGTAATGAGGTGCTGTACTTTTGGTTATGACCTACAAATGTATAAAAGATGAGGCTGTTACAGTTTTCACAATGGTACTGTCAAATGTACATCTGCATCCCAACTCAAGCTCCTGCTACTCTGAACTCAAGCTCCTGTTCTAATGTGCATTTCTAAGAGACAAAACTTTTTTTATTAATATAATAAATAATAATATTATTATTACATGTTCAGTGCTACCAAATCAGGTGCTGGTGCCACTGCTCTCGAATGTTAGTCTGGAGCCCTGATAATATAAATTGTACTGTAAAATGTTACTGTAATTTGAAAGTTCGTCTGTTTAATTGTAAATGAAATATATAGCTTTCGTAAACCATTTTTTCTTCTTTTTTTTTTCCTTTTAGTTTTAGTATAACATTATTATACCATGCATAATTTTACCTTTTTTTTTTGTTTAAAGAAGAAACCAAACCAATGTATAGTTGACATTTGAGGGTCAATGCTATAGAAGCGCAACAAAAGTTCAGGAAGAGTGTTTTCAGCCTTTTTTTAAATATATATTTTATATAAAAATATGGCATGCAGCTTCAAACAATGGCATAAATCTGTTCAAAATAATCGTTATGAATAATCGACAATTATGATTTTTGTCATAATCGTGCAGCCCTATATAAATTCATCATGGATTTTCTTATAAGCTACGTTAAAAATAAAATTCATTAACTGTAGGTCTTAACAGGTTGGTTGCAGACATCAAGGAAAAATATGTCAGAGAAATGCTTAATGTAAATGGTAACATGACTAACCATATAATCATTCAGCTAAATAAACAGGCTATTCAACTTAAAAAAGGGGGAGTAGAAAATGCTTCCCATATCTTTTGTTCTTAATGTCAAAGGTCATGCAATACAAACTAGTCCAAATTCCTCTGTTGCTTGGTAGAAGCTACTCAAATTAACAAAATTACCCAAAGTAAAAGCAATACAACCCAAACAATGTTTAATACCACACAAAATAGTATTATTTATATACTATTATAGTGTTATTAATATAATTATTATTTGAATTAGTTTATATTTTTATATTTTCATTTTTGTTTTCAATTTAATTTTAGTTTAAATTTTAGTAATTTTTGTGATTTTGTCATTTTTATTAGATTTTTTTTTTTATTAATGAGTTTTTTTTTTTGTTTTTTTTTTTAGTTTTAGTAAATGTAGCACTTCAAATTAAACTTTTATTTCAGTTAGCTGCCAAGGCAACATGTCACATTTTTCACCTAATTTTCTTTTATATTTTATTTATTTATTTGTATAATTATTTTATTATTTTATTTTAATTAATGAAAACAACTGTTTAGTCGTTTTAGTTACAATACTAAACAATAACACTGCTCAAAAGAGCATAAAACCCATTTAAAAACACATTTTAAAAACTTACATTGTCATTTTTCCTATTCACCTGATGTCAGTTTTGCATATTGTTTGACCAGTGCAGTTCATAAATCATGGTGACATTCAAACATTTCAAAGATTGATTTTAAGGTCATTTAAGGTCATACTTTAGTGCAATAAATCACTTTGGTTAAACCAGCCCCTTAAAAGGAGTTTATTTTCTAAAGGTTCTAAAGTTGAAGAACCCCATTCATACGGTTACTAAACTCATATGAGTAGATCATGTGCTGATGATGTCTTATTTTGGCACACGCTGGAAGTCTCAAAATTTAGGCTGAAAAGCTTCCCTTCTGTTATTAGCCACATAAAAAAAACTCCAATCCAGCAAAACTGAAATAAACCTTTTCGACATTTTTACAAAAGCTTTTATTAGGCCTCTTTCTCATGAAGTGATGAAATGAGCAAAACACTGAGCTGTCATTTCAGATTTGGAAAGAGCACACTCATTAGAAACTCTAGGGTGTATTTGCATACAGTAGGCAACTCTTCTGACTTGTAGTGAGTGAGAGTTAATGAAAGTATGATGACTGATCATCGTCGGTGTACTGAGAGTTTTAAACGGCTAATTAAAGCAGCACCTGCCCAATGAACGGACATCTGCTGTGAACAGATGCGCAGATCTGAGACAGAACGGCTCATATGAGGTTTCCCAGTCTTGCTGCTAAAGAGGAAGTGTTCAGCTCGTTTCCCCTCTGTGTGGGCGGCAGAAATCAGAAGTGAATTTGTGTGCAATTGGGCCGGGATTCCCCGTGACCGTATTAAAGTGGACAAGAACAACCTTTGACAAGTGTTGTCTAAACCACAATTGAAAGTAGACAGTATTTCAAGAATGAAAATGCATTAGTAATAAATAGAGGCTCACAATGGATTCATCTTACAAAAAAAAAAAAGTGAACTGCTTATCTAGATGGCATTTTTGGCCATCATTCAACACATCTAGGTAAGCAGTTGGTTCAGTTTTAAGCCATAGTTAATGTCTGTAATGTAGACGTGTTTGAGTGGGTGTTTACGGTGTTTTCTAGAACATCACTGTACAATGACCTCAGTTCATGACCTTTACGTGCTGAAATTCCCTTTGTGTTCTAATATTCTAATATAACTGGAATCCACCGTGAAGATAGATAGACAGATAGATAGACAGATAGATAGATACATATAATTTATTTTAAAATGTCTCTTTTGCTCAGGTTGCATTATTTGATCAAAAAAGCAGTAAAAGCAGTAATATTGTGAAATATTAAACTTTCATTTAAAGTAACTGTTTACTATGTGAATATACTGTAAAATGTAATTTAATCCTGTGTCCAAAGCTGATTTTTCAGTATCATTACTCTAGCCTTCAGTGTCATATGATACTTGCTGCTCAAGAATAAATATGCTGCTCAAAATAAAAATATTTTACAACTTTAGATATATATGAAATGTCTTTACTGTCTCTTTTGATCAATTTAATGTGTCTTTACTGAATAAAAGTATAAATTTTTCTCCAAAACAAAAATCTTTCTGACTATACACTTTTGAACATTAGTGTATTCTATGTTATTTTTGGTCAAAAGCAGGCATCTTAAATAGCAGCTAAATTATGCTGCCCATAAAACCTTCTCATTGGTGCATCTATGATGTTACCTACTTAGACAGCTCACTAGGGTTTTGGAATGCAGCCTGCGGTCCCTTAAACTTGTCCAGCACTTGTGTGAGTCAGCTGAAGAGGTGTTCGGTTTTGCTGAAGATGGTCAGGAAGCCACTGGCGTTGCGTTCGATCATGCAGGTGAATATGGGCTCCTCTCCTGTCTCGCTCACACCCTTAAACTGGTTTGGGATGCAGATGAACCTTTTCATCTCACGGCAGTACTTTGCTCTGACCTCCTCGAATGCACGACGAAACTGCAGCGGTCCCTGCCTGGAGAAACATGTGAGATATTAAGCAATAGTTTATGCAAAAAAAGTGCCCTTAAGTAAATGTTTGGGTTTTTTTTGAGTGAACTGTTCCTATAAAACACATCAAGAGGAGAAAGGCTCTTACTTGAAGATGAGGTCGATGTTAATCTCCGGCAGGTTCTTGTTGAGGGCCTCCAGTCCCACCTGATACTGATGCTCCAGAGCTTTATACAGCTGATGGTTCCAGTGCTGACGCCAGGCCTTTGTGTCTCCTGCACGAAACCCCTGAACACACATACACACTAAAGGATGCTGATAGAAACACTGACTGTCCCAAAACCCAGTGAGCTGCCTCCATAGACAGCATTGTTAGACACCTAACAAGGCATATGAGCTTAGATTTTAGTAGGAATGTTGCAATATTTCTGATAAAAAAAAAAAAATCACAACTGAAAAAATCATAAATAAATAAATGCTGCAGGTATGCTGTGCCTGTTCGAAAGCTTGCACAATTTGGCCAAAAGTGTTGTGCTTCTTAATATGACTATTAAAAAAATTTAATATTTTTTGGCCAAACTGTGCATACTTAATTTTTTTAGAGTGATTTTGTTTATTATTTTATTTACTACTACTACTACTACTACTAATAATAACAATAATAATTATCATGATGATGATTATTATTATTACCATCAATATTTTTATATAGTAATACTAATACTGATATAATATCACAACATATTTGGCCAAATTGTGCATATTCCATTTTTTATTTTACAGTGATTTTGTTTATTATTTTATTAAGCATTACTGCTTTTACTAATAAAATTATTATTATTATTATTATTATTATTATTATTATTATTATTATTATTATTATCACAACATATTTGGCCAAATTGTGCATATTCAATTTTCTATTTTACAGTGATTGTATTATATTAATTATTACTATAATTATTATTACTATTAGGTAAAATATTTTTACTTAATAGTATTTAAGACAAATAATATAATAATTTTATTTAAAATTACAATACTAATATTTATGGCTTCATTTCTTCATTATCAAATGTTAAACCATCAAGCTTTTATTTTGGAAAACTGCAGGAAGTCCTTCACTTTTGTTGTCAACACCCATTTGGGAAGTTTGGAAACACGTTTGGGAAGATGGTTGGCGCAAGTTGCGTTCCCAAAATGTACATTATAAGTGACCCAAACTCAGAGCAGATGCAGAGATGAGTTTGTGTGGAGCAGTGTTAATTTTGACAGCCATTTTTGATTTAGTCTTAGTCTTGAGACGAAAATGCTTAATAGTCTTAGTCACATTTTAGTCATTTGAGTCTTTCATAGTTTTAGTCGACGAAAAGTCATTACATTTTTGTCAACTTTTAGTCATTACTTTTAGTCAAATTGCAGTTACCAACATTTATTTAGGTAGCTATTTTATATGTAGTCTTCTAACAGAAATAGTTATTAATTCTTCTCTCTTTAGACCAAATCAATTAAGCTCATGAGAAAGCGCTTTGAGTGCCCAGAAAAGCGCTATATAAATGTAAAGAATTATTATTATTATTAAATTTGAATCAGGGATTGAATTTGGAAAAACTGGAATAAATGACAATTTTCATTTTTGGGTTGAGATACAAATTAAACTAATTTTTAAGATACAGTAGGTTTACTTAACATGTTTACATTTAACATCTTTTGTTGGTTAACATTAATAACACAGATAGGTATTTAATTAGGAATGCTGTCCCTTTAAGACGGAAGGCATGCATGTAATACTGGCACACATTCAGTTTTTACCCACCTGTTTACGTTCACTTAAGCCATAACTGACTGTATTTATGTGAGATACTCTACACGATGGACATTTGGACTGCTGTGTGTGTATTTGAGCACTGAGAACTGATCGCGCGCTGTGTGAGAACTGAAAAAGTGGAGCGTGCGCGAGAGAAAGCACTTCTATCAGCGCGATTCCACCTCTCCCGCCTTCACTAACTTTAAGTTAATCGACAAAGAATTGTGACTCCCGGGAAAAACGGGAGGTCAAGTCACCCTATCTCTAACCCGAGGCCATTGTTTCAGATCGCTAGTTCGTGTTTTGGTAGCCTGTCCATCCACTGCGGCTGCCATACTGAGACTAGATATGCAAACGCCCCTCATCCGATCGCAATCCAATGACAGGGATGCACATTTTGAAAGACAAGACAGTTAACTTAGCCTATAGGATGCATTTTGAATGTCCGGTAGTGCTCAAATAACATTCTAGTCCCGTCTCGTCTTGTTAACGAAGACGCGGCATACATTTCGTCATAGTTTTTATCATCAGATATTATTTTTAGCTGGTCAACGTCACGTCTTAGTCACAGAAAAAAATGATCGTTAACGAATATTTTTCGTCATCGTCTTCGTTGACGAAATTAACACTGGTGTGGAGCAGCATTTACTGCAAACGGAGCTGCTCTGCAGACAGCGAGACAGTATTTGTGTAGATAAGAAGAATCATGAACACCTGAGACTCTAGTGTGGCAAATCCAGTCCTGAGATCCTGAAGACCATCTTTCCATCTCTGCTGCTGACGCAAAAGATCCACTCCCATCAGACTCACCACCTATTAAACACACACGTTGGCTCTTCATGTTAATCTGAATTTGTGTCTCCGAATAGTCAAGTTAGAAAAAGGTGTCAGACTGAAGGCCTGATGAAGAGGAGAGAGGAAGATCACCTTGTCAGTGAAGTCGGTGTGCCACTTCCTGAGTTTGCGGTTCTCCGTGGAGAGTCTCTCTGCGGCGCGCTGCAGTTTACTGATGTACTGCTCCAGCTCTTTAGGATTCTCTCACGTGATCTGGAGTTTTCCACCTTCGTCACGAGATTGAGACTGTGGGTTCTGCTGCAATAAAATATCATGCATAGTCTTTATGTGACCAAGTGACCAGTTTATTATACCATGACATTCAAAACACTGCCTGTACACACTTTAATATGCACTAATGTAAGAATGTTTTTGATTTGAAAGAAGCTAACACTTTTATTCAGCAATGACGTACTGAATTGATCAAAGATAAAAGTAGATAAACTTTTGAACGCTAGTGTATCTGTGTGAAATACTGTACAATACAGTTTCATGGCAGTAGGACAGAAGACTTACCTTGATGACCTGTTCAGCCAAGCATCATGGGTCGTTGAGAGGGGATCATCTGCTGATCGATGGTGTTGTAGAAATGAGCCACCTGTTAAACACACACAAATACATGTACACATATATAATCACACAAGCAACACCGCAATACATTATTGCTTTAATGTAATGCAATATTTGATTTAAAAATACAGTAAAACTAACCTATATAAGCTAATAAAGTTCTTAAACTACAGTCAAGCTTTTAACAAAAAGGTAACTACCTACAATAGTTATTAATTTTAACTTTATTAGATTGTATAACTGACTTGGAAAAAATCAGAGCAGTATTTACTTTGTGTGAATTATATTGAGGGTTGATATATTACATTGATCTGAATGAAATGATTCACAAAAATGAATCTAACTTCCTAATGCTACCTGAAAGAGAGAACACTCTAGAATAGAATATTGTTTAGAAATGTCACTATCCTCAAAAATGTAGTTCAGTTAGTAGTTATGCTGATACTATATTTAGTTTATTTAGTACTCTCTCCGTATGTCTGTGTATGTTCACACACCTGTTTGAGGATGATGGCCTGTCTGTAGAACTTGTCGGCGGTGTTTGTGGTCTGCTGGATCTTAGCAGGGATGGTGAAGCCCAGAGCAGAGAGCTGCCGCACCTCTCTGAGTAAACTCACCAGCCGGTCCGAGTACTGGATCTTCAGTTTACCATCCATGTGATCCAACACCATGACGCGATTACTGGCCTGCAAACTACACACATACGGGTCAGATTTGTGGTGGTGCTCACGTCTGAAATGTGCTGTGACTTACATTTCAAAGCAACTTGCAATTAACATCAAGCTTGCAAAACACACATTTGTATTAGTTTAGGCTTGGTGTTTAGAATAAATGTTGTTTATAATAAATGCTAAAATAATTTGTTTGTTTTATACTTATACTTCTATATATTTTTCATTCCTGTTTTGCTCTGAATCAGTGTTTAGTATCACTGAAATATGATATAGTTTTTGTTAGTTCTTTGAATTAGTTGTTTTTAGTTAGTTGTTCTAGTAATTTTGTGTTTTTGTCAATTTTAATTTTGTCATTTGTCAAAAAAAAGTCTATATAGTATTTATTCATTTTTGTTTAATCAGTTTTAGTTATTTTAGTACTTAAACTAAACAAAACTGAGAAATGTTGTCTTGTCAAAGAGCTGAAATAAAGTTTTAATATTTTATTTCAGTTCATTTTTATTTTAAGTAGCAATATTTAATGGTTTTAGTTAATAACCTTGTTCTGAAAATTTGTTATGCGTGAAGGGAGCTAAAATAAAGTGTTTATAGTATTTGTAAATGTTTTGTTTCTAAATGTATTAATAAAATATGACTTAAACAATGATGTGGTTTTTACCCTGTGACATTTTTTTATTAATGTTTAATAAAAAGTTGCAGAAGTGCACAATATGACACATTAAATACCAACAGGGGTCTGTAAAAATGGAGAGTTGACTTAGTTTAGAGCAATGGAAGTCTATGGGATGCCCTTAAAAGTATGTCAACATGTTTGGAGTGTGCGTGTTAACCTGATTCCAGATTTGGGATCGGAGAGTCCTGACAGCAGGTCTCTGGTCCAGTCTTCAAACTGCTCCTGCTCGTACGATCTCATCTGCTACTGCAGCTCATCACAGAAACGGGCCAGTGGCCGAAACCCAGAAAGATCAGAGAGCAATGTGTCTGCCATCTTCAGAGAGTCCTCCACCTACACACATACACTAGCTGCTGCAACTAATGACCAGTTGATATTCTTTACCACTTTCAATGTATTTTTAAATGATGCATTTAAATGTTGTCAGTCAATTAATATGAGTTCATGAAGCTGTGAGTCCGCACCTAAAGCAGCAGTTGTCTGACCCACACAATATTGTTGACGACCTCAGGAATGTTTCGTCCCATTAAAGGGCCGGTTTTCTCTCTTGGAGCACCGTGACAACGGCTCTCAAAATCTGCCCACAGTCCTGCACAACAACACCGCTAGCATGAAACACTCTGCAGAATGTGGACATATTGACTTTTAAGATAACTCATTTTGAGTATTTCAAAAGTCGTTTATGAGATTTAGTTGGGATGCTGACTATGTAGACAGTTGTGAGCGAGGCAGTGAATCTGTGCTGTATTGCTCAGTGTGTGTGATCTGACCCTTGTTGTAGTCCAGCAATCGTGTGAGGAGCGTTTCTCTCTCGGGCTGCAGTTCTTTGCTGATGGTGGGTCTTTTGATCAGATCCCTGTGTTTCTGAAACACCTGCAGCAGCTGAAACAAAGACAAGACAGCAAAAGTGTACAGCTGTGCGTGCATCTGTATGTCTGACAGTTCATTAGAAATCTGCTCTCAGCCACAAACATCAAGCACACAGATAGTCTGATGCACACTGCACATGAAAAAAAAAAAATGAAAAAAAAGAAGAGCTTATGCAAAGAAGCATGCTTATATCTAACTGGAAGATTTTTGCAATGTATGCAATTACGCAATTTCATAAGTCAAGATGCATGGGTTCATAACAGTCTGCTGGGAAACAACTGAATATTTATGTGTATTTATTAGCCGCGTTTCCACTGTCGGGCCAAAAGCGGGCATGCTAGTGCGTGCCAAGGCCGGGGCTTGATCGTGCCTCGTCGGTGCTTCATCAGGGCCAATGGCCCGGGTTTTTTGGCCCGACGAAAACCTTGGGCCAAAGCCAGCCAGCTGGGGCTAGAGGAGTGTTTATGAACAAAGGCGGAGTTTCTGCACGTCTGGAGAGCCACGGATCATTTCATAAAGTAAACAGCTATAAAACCAGCATTAAAGACTTTTAAAATAATTTTAGCTCAAAACTCACTTTCAGACAGCAGCAAGTGTTTGAAATAACTTCTGTTTGAGATCCGATGTGGATTATGATCACCCTACAAGGCAGAAATATTAATAAGCGATGCAAAAGATGCACGCTAGCCATTAACGTTACCATAGTAAACATGGTAAATACGACCGCTTGAAGAAATCAGACGTCAGCTTCTCATTCTCTGTCACAATCATGTATTTATTTAGTAACATTTTATCTGTCATAAGTCTCGTCTCGAGACTTTAGCTCCACGTATGTCATAAAAATATAATGCTTTTTGTTCGGGAGCTCCCTTTGCTACTCGGGTCGTATTTTTGATGGAAAAAAATATAGAAATGATCATCTAAATGTGTTGTAGGCTATACTGTGACTACAAATAAACAGAAACAGACTCGACTGAATAAGCAGGCTGTGTCCTCTTTCTTCCAAGTAGTTGTGACATAACGGTTCATACCGCTTTTTTTTCTGTGACTAATTTTCAATCCAGATAAATTAATTCATTATGATCAATGTATCACTTATTATTGTAAAACATCGAAGCTTTTTAAATCTTTAACAAAGCATGCAAACAAATGGCCACTTTTATCATGTTTGTTTTGTGATTGCGCTAGTTCCAGTGACTTATTTCTTATTAGTTTCTAATAACTTCTCTTTGTTGTGGAAATGATGGGGTTGCGTGACATTGTTCCAGAGAGGCGTGTTAAGGGCGGGTTTTAGTGAAGCGCTGTGGAGCTTCTGCCCTGACGGTGGAAACACATTGTGATTTTGGGCTTGGTGCTACAGATCCGAGGCTATTAGCCCCACCCGGCCCGTTTAAAGCACTGGCTCGCACTGGCCCGACAGTGGAAAAGCGGTTATTAATACATTACATTCACAAGTTTGGAGTCATTAAGATTTTTTACTGTTTTTGAAAGAATTTCTTATGTTCACCATGTATTTAATTAAAAATACAGTATAAATAGTAATATTGTGAAATATTATTACAATTTAAAATAACTGTTCTATGTAAATATATTCTAAAATGTAATTTATTCCTGTCATCAAAGTCTTCAGTGTCACATGATCCTTCAGAAATCATTCTAAAATGCTGATTTGCTGCTCAAGAAACATTTCTGATTATTATCAATGTTGAAAACAGTTGTGCTGCCAAATATTTTTTGTGGAAACTGTGATACATTTTAATTTTAAAGATTCTTTGATGAATAGAAAGTACAAAAGAACAGCATTTATTTGAATCAGATTTTTTTGTAACATTTTGAACATTTTTACTGCCACTTCAGATCAATTTAATGCGTCCTTGATGAATTTCCTTCAAAAAAATCTTACTGACCCTAAACTTTTGAACGGTAGTGTATATCCATATTTTGTCTATAATTTTAGTTTATTTTGTCTATTTTTTTGTATCAGCTATTCACCCGCCCTCAGTCAAGATGGTCTCTTCCTGTCTAAGTGGGCGGCTCTTGGCTAGAATAAGCTTTGATATGGACAAAAAGCCAAATGTCTGGATAAACAAGACAAGTGTGATTGTGTGCACCTGTTGTGGACTGTCCTGTGCATCTATTATGAAGGTCTTGAGCTTTCCAGCTGCTTCCTGTTCTGCTGGAGTGATGAGTCGATCGAACTGAGACACTGCAGCTCTCCATAAGGGCTGAACACATATACAGTGGTACCGCTGAGTGATATATCAAATATTCAATATAATAGATTCTAAAAGATTCTGCTCATTTGTGTACCTCAGTATAAGGGTTGTAGTGTATGGGGTTGAGTCCTGTGAAAGGCTGATATACGTGTGCGGCAGAAACTGTTCCAAGCACTAAATAAAGATTCATTTTCATCCTCGCGCAAAAGTGCTCACTGAAGCATACTTTAAAAATAGTTTTAATTTATTGTTTTACACATGAATTTTTTTAATGTATTTAAAAAATACATAAATACATTTTTTCATGCAATAAAAATATCATATAGTAAAAATACATGTAGATAAATATTGCTATTCATTTATATATTGGTGTCGATATAATTAAACGCTTAATTATTCTTTCTTGTGTGAAAAAAAAATGTTTTGATGCTCTAAACATTACAAATCTTGATGATAGCTTCTGTTTTTGATGTAATGATTAAGAAAAAAAAGAAAACACAAGAATTAAGTTAGACTACACAAGACATTTACATCATGTAATTTAGCAATTAACAAAAATCAGAAATGTAGCCTAACTGAAATGAAATAAGTTGAAGTACTGAAATTGCTAAAACTAAAATAAAAACAAATAAGCTAAATAAAAATTAGCTAAATAAAAATATTTTAAAAAGTAACAAAAATGTCAAAAGAACATGATAAAATTACAAAAACTTTAACTAAAATGAAAGTATATAAATAAATATATTATAAATATAAATTAATATAAAAATATAATATATTAAAATATAAAAGCAAAGTGAAAATACAAAAATAAAAGTTGATTCAAAATATTAATAAATACTATAAGAGTATATAAATAATACTAAAACAACACCGGTTCATGCACGCTGTCAAATGGAGTATACTTTGAAAGACCAAATGCAAAACATATTCACTTTACACATATTCACAAGTCATTTAGCAGACACTTTTTAAAAATATTTCTCATTTGTTGAGTGACTAACAAGTGAAAAATATTGAGGTGTAATATATATCACAGCTGTATGTAACTCACAGCACCTTGTTTGAGAACTGCAGCTCATCTGTGTTTCTGGTGACGGTGAGCAGGAATTCATTGCCATCGTCTAAGAAGTTATCGAGAGGACGGCAAGTGGACAGAGACGCTGGTGTGTCCAGACTGAAGTAGTTTCCCGCTGTGGTCAGGATGAAGAGTTTCCGAGGGTCATCTGTCCCAGACGGTATCTTTCACCTGTTTAAACACTACATACATCAGCTACAGAAATCCCAACTGAGGAAAAACAAGAGATACAAAACAGCTCCTGAAGAAATCACTCAGTCAGCCTCCATATTTTCTCCCAATAAAAATTATAAATCTACTGTATATAATAAAGCTGTGCTGTTTATAACAGCATTAAAACAGATAAAATAATCCCTTTTACTGTATACGAAATGACTGACAGAAACTTCAATTACAGGCCTGCAATATTTTAAGACAATTAAGATGTCACACAATGCAAAAGCTTAACAGGTATTAAAAATAAGCATCAATATTTTATGCAAACATGTTTAATTTCTTGTTTTCAGTTATATGAGTTAAAAAAGTCCAGTTTAGAGATTTCTGCAGCAAGTTTGTGCATTTGGAGTAATTTTTATCTGCTTAACAAACTGACAGATGAAACACATGACATCAGGACCCAAGATTAACACATTTTAATACGCAAACATTTTAAGCAAATGCGCACTTTTTACTTATACTGCAAAAGTAAACAAATCTAACGCCTTAAATACATAATGAGGACAATAAATAAAGAGAAAAGATCGTCTTACGGTGCACTGAAGTCATTTCCCGACAGATTCCGACAGTTTGATCAGTTCTGTTGAAGCATTAGCACGCTAGGCTAAGCTAACCACCATCTCTCACACATGAAGGGAATTTACTCCTGCAAAATAAAATAAGCGCTGTTACACGGAACGCAGACGGTTGTGAAGAACACGCTTAGTGTTAGATTTTAAACGCATAATCGATATGAAATCCGTGACATCTGTCGGGTGGATGTGCAGGGAATAATGTGGCGCTTTAGCGGTGAAGCTGGCGCGGTTGCTTAGGCAACTACGGCCACGTCGTAACGTATGGAGCGTCGTGAATGCCAAGCGCGTACGTATGTAAAACAACGTAGATTCAATGCAAGGATTTAGGAGTCAAAAAAAGCTTTATTGTATTTATTTCCCCCTTTATTGCTTATGCTTAATTAACTTGAACTACAAATTAACAAAGTGCACATAGTACTGCATTTTATCTCTATCTATCTATCTATCTATCTATCTATCTATCTATCTCTCTATTTCTCTATCTATCCAAGGGTGTAGGTTTGATTTTGGCATTGGTGGGGACTTAACAGCAGACAACAGACATCAAAATTATTGCTGTGGACAATTTAGAAGTGGCTGATACTGGTAGGATCATGTCATAGTGTACTAAATGCTACACCATTGAAAATCATAACAAGCAATGTCTGACTTTGGAAATTTCTCTTCTTAAATATGAAGAGGTCAATAGATTAATGAGTTAATCCAAATTTCACCAAAAAAAAAAAAAAAAAAAACTTATGGATGTAATAATACTATAAGTCTGTCAGACACTGAAGTGAGTTGCTGTTTATGTCACTCTTCTGAGGAAGATTCATTCACTTGTTTTGTACCCACACAGAGACATTTTGGTCAGATTTTTTAAATGTTCTTCTCAGCTCATTTTGTAAGTGACTTTTCTTTCTGTTTTAAAGATGTTTTCTTTGGATTGTTTCACTACTCAAAAGAGAATATAGGAAAATATAACAATTTATTTGTGTTTCCTGCTAAATTTCACATACATAAACAAAAATCTGGCTATAAACCTCTCTTTTCTTTTTCTTTATTACTACCTTAATGGTTTGATGTTTTGCACTATTTAAAAAACGAAATCAGAAAAAAAAAGATTTGTTATACTCGCTCCGAAGTCCCTATCTGAATCAAAAGATTTATGCACCCCGACCAAAGTCCCAATCTGAATCAAATGATTCATAATCCTCGCTCCAAAGTTTCTAATCAAATGTTCTAAATCAAATGGATCCCAATACGTGCTCTGTAGTCACGATCTGAATAATGATTCACAAACCATCATTTCATATCCGTACTTCAGAGCGCAGATCACGACTCATTCAATTCACGAAATGATTTGCGAACCCGCTCCGAAGTTCCAATCTGAATCAAAAGATTCATGAATCTGCTCCGAAGTTCTGACCTAAATCAAATGATTCCCGATCCACACTCCGTAGTGTCGATCTGAATCCACGAACCATCATTTAAGATCGGGACTTCGGAGCCTTAATCGCGAATCATTCAATTCGCAAAATGATTTGCGAACCTGCTTCGAAGTTCCGATCTGAATCAAAAGATTCACGATATGCACTTTGAAGTCCTGATCTGAATCAAATTATTCGTGACACGCGATCTGATTGGAGCACTTCAAAACAGTGAATCATTATGCAACATAATGGTTTAACTGATTTGTGAAAACATTTACATTTATTCATTTAGTAGACGCTTATCCAAAGTGACTTACAACTGGGCAATGCATCAAAAGCTCTGTTATGCCCGTCACTATACTTGCTTTTTAAAGTCATTACAAGCGATGTCGAATTTCGAAAATGAATGGCTCTTTTGATCTGGTGTTTGTGAGTAAATTGCTTGAATGGAACGATCGAAGTCACTATTTTGAATCAATTGATTGATTCAGTTTGTTTTGTCCTCTTTTCGTGTCTTCAGCCATGTTTACACGACATTGTCAGTACTACTACTGGCTTAACGCGCTGGTTTTATGACTAACTGAAATAAGCAAAAAAAGTATGATGTTTAATTACAAATAAAATATCAATATTTCCATTCCAAAGATAACATCCAACACAAATCTACGAACATATTCAGGTGAAGTAACCGGTTTACTGATAACTAGTGAAACACATTAAAGCGGTCATATGACGTTGCTAAAAAGAACATTATTTTGTGTATTTGGTGTAATGCAATGTGTTTATGTGGTTTAAGGTTCAAAAAACACATTATTTTCCACATAATGTGCATTATTGTTGCTCCTCTATGCCCCGCCTTTCTGAAATGGCTGATTTTTACAAAGCTCATCGTTCTAAGAATCGAGGTGTGCTCTGATTGGCCAGCTATCCAGTTCATTGTGATTGGCTGAATACCTCAAGCGTGAGACGGAAATGTTACGCCCCTTACCGTATTGTGATGCTGTATCCCGGCACGACGACACAAAAACAATAAAACCCATTTATAAACGAGGCATTTTTTGCATCCAGTGGGGACATGATTACTGATTATAATGACTTATCCTGTCTTTTTGCAAACATTACCATGTCTGCATTTGTGATCGGAGAAACGACAAACAACAAGCGCTACTCTACACTACTCAAAACTCACGTTTGAATAGTCAGTAGCAAATTCTTTAAATATGAAAACATACTTACAGGCTGTGAGTCAGAAGCACCAGACTGTCCTTGCAAAGTTGGAATTGCCCCATTTTATAGAAACAGCCTTTGTGCAGATGGCAGGCTACTCCCAGGTTCAGAAAATAGTCCTCCGTAAAATGTGCTGCACACACTCGAATATTTGTGTTGAACTGTTCTGGAACACTGTTATAAATACAACTTAACCACTGATTTCTAGTTGTGTCCTCTTTTGGAAGCCCAAACAAAGTAGTTTCGCTTTCACAACGAAACACGAGATCTCCGGGACATGGCACCGGCGGCGGCAGCAACAATACTACAGCAAGAATAAAAGTCCCGCCTTCTTTCTTTGCGTATACATTTGGGCTGTGTTTTGCAAATCTCCCCACACCGTGACGTAGACATGTGGGGGCGTGTTTGATCGAGCCGTTTTAGGGGGGCGTGGCAGAGTCTTAACTTTTATAAAGAATATCTCTTTGGCTTTGAGCCTTTAGTCTTTGCAACTTCAGGGATCTTATCTATGCACAAACCGCTTGTAACACTCCAAAGGGAAAGGAAAACTTGAAATCGCATCATATGACCCCTTTAATATGACGAGCTGCACCTCAAAATACGAGGTTGTAGCTTAATTCACTATATTTAAAATAGTTTGAGCACTGCAGTTCAGTTGTTGACAGTTCAATAGGAAATCAGTTGAAAGCATCCAGTCATCTCATACCATTGAAGTGAATGTTACATTTATCAGTAAATACAGGTGCATCTCAATAAATTAGAATGTCGTGGAAAAGTTCATTTATTTCAGTAATTCAACTCAAATTGTGAAACTCGTGTGTTAAATAAATTCAGTGCACACAGACTGAAGTAGTTTAAGTCTTTGGTTCTTTTAATTGTGATGATTTTGGCTCACATTTAACAAAAACCCACCAATTCACTATCTCAACAAATTAGAATATGGTGACATGTTCAACTCAAAACACCTGCAAAGGTTTCCTGAGCCTTCAAAATGGTCTCTCAGTTTGGTTCACTAGGCTACACAATCATGGGGAAGACTGCTGATCTGACAGTACCTGGGCTAAGGAGAAGAAGAACTGGACTGTTGCCCAGTGATCCAAAGTCCTCTTTTCAGATGAGAGCAAGTTTTGTATTTCATTTGGAAACCAAGGTCCTAGAGTCTGGAGGAAGGGTGGAGAAGCTCATAGCCCAAGTTGCTTGAAGTCCAGTGTTAAGTTTCCACAGTCTGTGATGATTTGGGGTGCAATGTCATCTGCTGGTGTTGGTCCATTGTGTTTTTTGAAAACCAAAGTCACTGCACCCGTTTACCAAGAAATTTTGGAGCACTTCATGCTTCCTTCTGCTGACCAGCTTTTTAAAGATGCTGATTTCATTTTCCAGCAGGATTTGGCACCTGCCCACACTGCCAAAAGCACCAAAAGTTGGTTAAATGACCATGGTGTTGGTGTGCTTGACTGGCCAGCAAACTCACCAGAGCTGAACCCCATAGAGAATCTATGGGGTATTGTCAAGAGGAAAATGAGAAACAAGAGACCAAAAAATGCAGATGAGCTGAAGGCCACTGTCAAAGAAACCTGGGCTTCCATACCACCTCAGCAGTGCCACAAACTGATCACCTCCATGCCACGCCGAATTGAGGCAGTAATTAAAGCAAAAGGAGCCCCTACCAAGTATTGAGTACATATACAGTAAATGAACATACTTTCCAGAAGGCCAACAATTCACTAAAAATGTTTTTTTTATTTTTTTTATTGGTCTTATGAAGTATTCTAATTTGTTGAGATAGTGAATTGGTGGGTTTTTGTTAAATGTGAGCCAAAATCATCACAATTAAAAGAACCAAAGACTTAAACTACTTCAGTCTGTGTGCACTGAATTTATTTAATACACGAGTTTCACAATTTGAGTTGAATTACTGAAATAAATGAACTTTTCCACGACATTCTAATTTATTGAGATGCACCTGTATTGTAATTAATATTTGAGAAATTATTGTTGTATCTGATTGTATTAGTCTATATAGAGTGATAGTCAATGTAAAAAGAGCAAATGGAAGAAGCAGATGAAGGCAAAACAGCAGAACAACAAATTTAATAAGGGTAAACTCTCTCTCTCTCTGTCTATCTATATATCTATTCAACAATGTTCAGAAGCCTCTGATCATTTTTTAAAATAATGTATTTCAATATTAATACTAATATGTTTTCTGTGATATAGTTTGCCTGTCAATCACAGCAGACTGTAGTAAAGCACAATAATTCTGCTTAAACATGTTGTAAGGGTCCCAATATCACCTTCACATCCCCTCAAACACCACATGAGGACCTGAACACTCGAGCGCTCCAATGCTCTGACAGTCCTGTAATACTTTACAGTCAGAGAGAGGAGAAATCAAAACAGCACTGATGTGAGAGCGAGACGGCAGTGAAGGAGAGAGTGAGACAGAGATGGAGAGGGGAAAAGCTGCATTAATGGCCTTATTGTAATATGGGAAAATACCTCAGAGACACACAAACCCGAAGAACAGCTGCAGCACTCTGGAAACTGTGTGTGTGTGTGTGTGTGTTGAGTGCCAGTAATTCCCAGTATAACAGTCTTATTTGACCTCAGACGAGCCCTCCCTAATAATGCGAGGATGTTGAACAGAGTGTGTGTGTGTGTGTGTGTGTGTGTGTGTGTGTGATTCTGCACAGCTGCAGGGCTCATAACCTCCAGTCTGAGCGCACAGGAATTAAGACTCCAGGAAAGAGCCAAATGGACGTAAAATCACCCCACCGGGAAAAACACACACACACAAACACTTTCAACACCACACATTCCAAGGATCCGGACAAGCGTGGCAGAAGAGTTGGCTGACAGGCTGGGAGTTTTTACCGCGGTAGAGAGAGAGAGATGGGGGAAATGTCAGCCGTGTTAGTGATGAAACGTCACGGTTCCTCTGAGTTAGTGGCTGCAGGGGTACTGAACACACTCCAAAACACACACACACACACACAACCGCAACCACAGCTAAAGTGCAGTCAAGTAACAACCTCAACCCACTTTAAAAATGTGTTTCCAGGAATAAGACTCACTGTTAAGTGCACTTAATGAGAGAACATGCAGCTAATAATTGCCAAGACAAAATAACCTGAGAAAAAAAGTACTGTAATGACATCAGATGGCAAAAATACCACATTTTAATAAATATATATGCATAGTACTAAATTATTACCAGACTCGTGAATCATTTCATTATATTTCTAGGAATACTCTGGCTCTACTGTGGTACTGTACATGTCCAAAAAAACATGGAATTGCCATTGTATCATGTCTAAAAGAAAAGATGGCATTACCACAGTAGTTTTTGGTACTTTTTTTGTTAGAACACAATGACCAAATGTATTAAAAAATACCTTTAGTATTGAAGAAAGCTGCTTATGAATATGTATTCCATTCACTAAAATAGATGCGTAATAGTTAAAAGCTATTCTAATTTGATGGAAAATATAAAAGCAAAATTAGAAAACTGAAGTGGTGCTGCCAAACAAAGGAAACAGTTGTTGGACTGAACAGAGACTCATTAGAGTAGCAGCAGGTGGCGCTGTTGCATTAAATGGCTGTTTGGATGGCAATATTTACTGTTTGTACTGATCTTAACCTGAGTGTTAGTTGTTCTAAAAGTTTTTTTGTTCAGTGAAATAAAGCTGGCAATAAAATATTTAAATTAGATGAACAAGTTCAACTTAACAAAACTTGAACAAAAATTTAGAAATATTGCCTTGGCAACTAAAAGAAATAAGCTAAAGATTAAATTGGAAAATAATATAAATCACAAAAGCATGTAAAATTGGTAAAACTAAGTAAAATGAAAACTAAAAATATAAAATAAAAGCTAATTCAAAATAATGAGACCGAACCAAACATGTTCAAGTACAACACACAACATAATCAAGGCTGTAAATCAGGATTAAATTTAATAAAACTGAAATCTCATTAAAGAAAAGTGTTATTTTCAGTTTGTAAAACTAAGAAACTATATTGTGTTTACAGTTAAATACTTACAATGGAAGTCAATAATCCACAAGTAATCTACACCACTCCAGTCCATCAGTTAACATCTTGAGAAGACAAAAACTGTGTTTGTAACAAAAAAAAACCAAACAAACAAACAAAAGCAAATCCATCATTAACTTCAAACCACTGCTTCCAGCTAAAATACGAGTCCATAATCTATAATAACACTTCCTCCAGTGAAAAAGTGGTCTGGTCTGAATCAGGAGAGAAATCTGCACAGATCAAGCACCGTTTACAAGACAAAACAGCTCTAAACAAATATGTGGCTGGATTTTGATGTGAGAGACAACAGGAGATGGACTTTTTCACTGGAGGAAGCGTTATTATGGATTATGAACTTGGTTTGAAGTTAAAAATGTCTTAATAATGAATTAGTTTTTTACAAACACAGCTTTTCTCTTTACAAAACGTTAACTGGTGGACTGGAGTGGTGTGGATTACTTGTGGATTATTGTGACGTTTTTATCAGCTGTTTGGACTCTCATTCTGACGGCACCCATTCACTGCAGAGGATCCATTGGTGAGCAAGTGATGCAATGCTACATTTCTCCAAATCTGATGAAGAAACGAACTCATCTGCATCTTGTATGCCCTGAGGGTGAGTAAATTTTCAGCAAATTTTCAGTTTTGAGTGAACTACTATTTTAACATAAATGTAATGTATGTCTCTTTATACAAAGCAGCCTGTGGTAATGGACAGCAAAAAGTAGTTGTGAATCCAAAAGTGAAGAGCAGAGAACAGTGTGCTCTTTGTTAGTTTGTATAGTCTCTGTGGTAATGAGTGTTTACAGCTTGTTTCATATTTCTGTAACAGATTATAAATGCCTCCACAAAACTCCTCATACAGTTCCACCGAACGCTTGTTTTCCTCGGAGCAGCTTTTACCTGCCGCGCAGTTTTCCGACATATTTTTATATTTTCTCAGCATTTAAGTATATTTGGATCAATCAAACCAGATGAACATGTCCGAATCTCAGCCAGTCTAAACACGACACAAGCAGCTCTCTGCGTCTGTGAGTGACTGATGCCGGTGTGTGTTTGAGTGTGAGAGATCAGCCGTGTGTTTGTGATATCGGACTGAGATCAGAGCTGCGTGTGTTTCATAGAGCTTAATGTTTAAATAAACTCTCACACACACGCTGTAATTCACTGCGTATCATCGCTCTCCTCCCGCTCTGTTACACATCACATTTTTCCCTTTCCCTCCCCCTTCATTAATCATGCTGTCGTTCATGCGTTCTTTCAGTGTTTACATTAAACAGGACGTTCACGCCAGACCCGGGAGACGCTGGAGGAATTTAACCCTTCACACACACACACCTTCACACACATCATTACCCAGAAAACTTTGCACACACAAACGAGCATCAGTCCATCAAGGTCAAGTATAACATCAGTGATTAAACACTAACAAACAGTGGTTGCATGCATTTTGCTTCCATAATGATATATAAATAAATATATATATATATATATATATATATATATATATATATATATATATATATATATACATACACATATATATGAATACTACAATTTAAAATAACGATTATGAACACGATATTGCTGGTCAGTGTAAGTGTTTTTATTAATGCCATTAATGTTTTTGTTAAAACAGCGTATAGCACTAGTCAACTAAATGAGTGTAACATTAAAGATGAATGCACTTTTGGAAGTTGAATGTAAGGTAAATGTCATTTTGGAATTTCTGTGGTCTAATCTGATATTGTTCTTCATGTTCTTGTTCATGATGAAATTTTCTTTTATTGTTGTAATTAATTTATAGCAAACAAGATGACCTGTTGAATTCATTTTGGGAGCGATGACTGGTTGAATGTAGGCTATTTTGGAGCGGGGGGGGGGGGGGGGGGGGGGGGATTTGAATTTTTAATGTTATTATAACCGATATATTTATATATATATATATATATATATTATATATATATATATATATATATATATATATTATATATATATGTGTATATATATATATATATATATATATATATATATATATATATATATATATTATATATATATATATATGTATATATATATATATATATATATATATATATATATATATATATATATGTATATGTATATATATATATATATATATATTATATATATATATATGTATATGTATATATATATATATATATATATATACATATATATGTATATATAGATATATATATATTTTTTTTTTTAATAAATTAATACTTATATTCAGCAAGGACGCATTAAATTCATCAAAGTGACAGTAAAGACACATATAATGTTACTTCAGATTTCTATTTCAACTAAATGCTGTTCTTTTGAACTTTCTATTCATCAAAGAATCCTGAAAAATAAAATGTATCACAGTTTCCACAAAAATATGAAGCAGCACAACACCACAACTGTTTTCAACAATAATAATAATCAGAAATGTTTCTTGAGCAGCAAATCAGCATATTAGAATGATTCTGAAGGATCATGTGACACTGAAGACTGGAGTAATGATGCTGAAAATTCAGCTTTGATCACAGCAATCAATTTCATTTAAAAACTTCTTCAATAGAAAATAGTATTTTAAATTGTAGTAATATTTCATAATTTCACAGTTATTACAGTATTTTTAATCAAATAAATGCAGCCTCGGTGAGCAGAAGAGACTTCTTTCAAAAACAAAAAAAATATTTTTGAATGACAGTTTATATTTTGATAAATGTTTATGGACACAAACATTATTTATATTTGGAGTAACATGATAAATAGTTCTTAGTAACAACACTTATGTGCATTAAGAAAATTTGATTGTGATTTTATGTTGACTTTCAAAATGCACAAAAAATAAAAATGGTGTAGGATTTGCTTTAAAACAAAGTTAACTCAAAAAATTGCTTATAAATTTTGCAAATAATTACAAAGAAAAAGGTAAGTAACATCTAACACATACTCCAATAATTTTATATAATTTATTTAATCTTATTTTTATTTAATTTACAAGTTACAAAATATTTTTTTACAGTGTGGGAGGAGCTTGTTCATTCCTTCTTGTCAATCACAATGCAATGAATGCTTACTCGATTTTATTTCTAGTATTTTCAGTTACAAACTCTGCATTTTATATATTCAGTTTTAATGGTGAATATTGATCTTTATCCAAATTACTGTTGATGAAAGATAGTGATAATGATAACACAGGCCTCAGTGACAAAACTACATTTCCCATCATCCTCTGCAGTGGTACAACAATGACAGAATACAAGATAAATCATCAATTACTGACCTAACACACCTCATTTACTCATCATAGAGCTAAAAGTGACCTAAGTGTAAAAAAATTATACTAAAAATATGAAATTGCCCAACAAATCCATTTTATTTTTGCCAAAGGAAGACTTAAAGTCAACGACAGCTTGAAAAAACAGTGAGAAATATGTGTGTATTTGGTGTCAAGATAATGTCTGAGATCAGCAGCTAAAGCTAACAGCTGTCCTCTCTCTGGGTTTCATCCTTGTGCATGTGTGACCGTCTTTAAATGTGTGTGTATTAATAGACGTGCTTAAGACTCGACCTTTCCCTTGAGAACGCACGTTAAACTCGGGCGGTTAACTTGAGATGCCGCCGAGCATAACTGAGAAGTTTCGCTCAGCATGGTCTCCATATCTGAACTGCAGCGCTTTAATTTTGAGACATACACATTACTGAGCTAGTAATAGCATTAGCGTTAGCTTTGAAGCCTCTGCCAGGGACGCATGGCACATGATCCAGAGGAAAAGTGAACGTAAAGACGAGTCCGTATCCGGGAAACACAAACAGATCTGTGTAACTAAGAAACTTGAACACTAGAGTGACACACTTCTTTAGATCTGGCCTGGTTTGAGCGCTCAGAGTTTCTCTGGACATCTCGGATTGGCTGGATTTAAGTATCAAATTTGGCTCAGATGTTTTTCCTAAAATTTTTGAGGAAAAACAGAATTAGACACAAATGAATCAGTTGCTGCCATACAATCTGTTAAGATATGAGACATTTTTGAGTCTCTTCTGAACCTCTATAGGGAACACATTTGAGATTACAGGGGAGAAAAGGAGAAGAAAAACAGCAGGAAACTAGAGATAAAGTTGCATTTGCTCTCAAAAAAGAGATCTGATTTGTGATTTTTCAAAATCTTCATATCCTTAAAACACTCAAAGGAAAATGAAACAATTTATGAAGCAGAAAATCCATATAATGTAATATATTTGCCAGATTGTGCATTATACAATAGAACATTGTGCCTTTTTTATTATAAATAAAATAATATATCATTTTTTATCATTTTTTTTAATAAATATATTTTATATAAAATATACTTTAACATAAATATCAATACTTTATAAATTAATTATTAATACTTTATATAAAAATTGTTACATATATAAAATAAGATGTAAAAAATGATATATACATATATAAAATAGATTAAAAATATATAGTAACTTTAGATAATTACATTTATTTTATTTAACTATTTTCTTTCATTTAAAATTATTGTAGTAATTAGAAAAAATTTAAAATCTGATTTGTGATTTTTATTTTTATTATAAATATAATTATAATCATTTGAATATAAATAATTCTGAATGAATAAAAATAATTTGAATATAAATATATTTTAATATACAATACTATACAACTAATATTTCATATTCATATAAATTATATTAATATTAATATAAAATTACATTATTGTATTTCATAATTATTTTAATAATTATCATGATAATTATTCTATGATAAACATGTGAGAATCTTCATACTAAAATCACTCCAAGGTCTGAAGGTCTGAATTCATTATTTTAATTTACCGGTATATTTATAATGCAATATAATGCAATTATTTTAAGCAATTATTTAATAAGAATGTCTTCTCTAAAATTACATTTCAGAGTGAAACGGGATATTCAATGAGGAAAAAAGAAGCACGGGAATTGATTTTAAACCATGGAGCCTGACCTAGATGCGTGTTTGCTAAAACAACATCTAAATAACTATTTGGCTATTGGTTAGCATTGCCCAACAGCCCACACAGCCTTGGTAATGTTAGCTAAAAAGCAAAGTTGCTTCAGAGGTGGAACAAGTTATGCTGAAAGACTGTGCACAGACCAGGAATAAGTATTAAGAGCTTTAATTTCACATTGTCTTTAAGCAAAGAAAACAGAGCAAGCCCACCAGACCAGTGTCACCGTGAACCACAGGATCATTTGTGGGTCTGGCTCTCCAGGGTCTGGATTCAGTGTTTTATTTTCTTATTTTGGGTCACGCGTTCCCCTCAAGAGAAACCTAAACCTTCCCATGTCTGTTTGTGCTCTCATTGCCCTGGAAACATGCTAACAGCTCCCGCGGCTTCTCTTTGCCCCTCCGCGGGGCACTGAGGGGGTATTTCACCCCATGGGGGAGCGAGGGAGGGGCTGATGGGAAGGGAGAATGTCTGACCTTGTAACTGTATCAGGGAGAAGTGATGGAGACCAGACCACAGCCACACACTCATGCACAACTATACACTAAATATATCATACAAACTCAGCTAACAAACACTGATTCACCAGAAGCATATGAGCCACCTGTACCAGCACAACACATCATGTCAAAACATTCAAGTGTTTCACACAGTAACGTATAGAGTTTACTATACAAACTGAGATACGTGCAACTGGGGAAGGACATTTCCGATGCATAAGAAACACAATCATGCTTTGGCAAATCATAATTATGAGATAAAAAGTCATAATGATGGCATAAAATACCTCACAGTTTGACTTTTTATCTCATCATTTTGACTTTTACGTCATAATTATGACTTTTTAACTTTCTGTTATAACCTCGACTTTGTCATGATTGACATATCTCATTATTATGACTTTTTATCTCAATTTGGACTTTTTGTCATAATGAATTTTTATCTCACAGTTATTACTTTTTATCTCATAATTTTTATTTTTTATGTCATGATTATGACTTAAGTCACAATTTCTACTTTCTGTCATAACCTTGACTTTGTCATGATTATGACTTATCTCATAATTTGGACTTTTTGTCATGAGTTTTTATTTCACGGTTACAACTTTTTATCTCATATTTTTGACTTTTATGTCATAATTGTTTCACAACCCAATTTCAACTTTCTGTCATAACCTTGACTTGACTCTCTTATGATTATGACTTTTTATCTCATAATTTGTACTTTCTGTCATAATGAGTTCTTATCGCACATTTACTTTTTATCTCATATTTTTGACGTTTTGTCATAATTATGACTTTTTAAGTCACAACTTTCTGTCATAACCTTGACTTTGCCATGATTATGACTTTTTATCTGATTATTATGACTTTTTATCTCATAATTTGGGCTTTTTGTCATAAATATGACTTTTTAGCTTACAGTTTCAACTTTTGACTTCTCATAAATATGACATCTAATTTCATTATTATAATCAGAATCAGAATCAGAATCAGAATGAGCTTTATTGGCCAGGTATGCTTACACATACGAGGAATTTGTTTTTGTGACAGAAGCTCTACAGTGCAACAGAAAGACAGCAACAGGACAGGGCACAGATAATAAAAGAATAATTTACAAATAGGCAATGTACAAATAGCAAAAACACAATATATAGACAATTATGGTGTACAGGTCTAATATGTGCAAATCTGAAATGAAAAAAAATAAGTATGTGTGTTGAATAAATAATTTATAATAGTGTTGTGTGTTCCACTTTTAATGTCAAGTGTTCATGAGATGGATTGCCTGAGGGAAGAAACTGTTCCTGTGTCTGGTCGTTCTGGTGCTCAGAGCTCTGTAGCGTCGACCAGACGGTAACAGTTCAAAGAGGGAGTGTGCTGGATGTGAGGGGTCCAGAGTGATTTTGCCAGCCCTTTTGCTCACTCTGGATGAGTACAGTTCTTGGAGAGTGGGGAGGGTTGTACCAATGATTCGCTCAGCAGTCCGGACTACCCTCTGTAGTCTTCTGAGGTCAGATTTGGTAGCTGAGCTGAACCAGACAGTTATTGAAGTGCAGAGGACGGATTCAATGATGGCGGAGTAGAACTGATTCAGCAAGTCCTGTGGCAGGTTGAACTTCCTTAGCTGGCGAAGGAAGTACAACCTCTGCTGGGCCTTTTTCACAATGGAGTCTATGTGATTGTCCCACTTCAGGTCCTGGGAGATGGTGGTGCCCAGGAATCTGAATGACTCCACTGCAGTCACAGTGCTGTTCATGATGGTGAGTGGGGGGAGTGCAGAGGGGTTCCTCCTGAAGTCCACGATCATCTCCACAGTTTTGAGCGTGTTGAGCTCCAGGTTGTTAAGACTACACCAGACAGCCAGCTCCTTAACCTCCTGTCTGTAGGCAGACTCGTCACCGTCCTGGATGAGGCCGATCAGTGTGGTGTCGTCTGCAAACTTCAGGAGCTTGACAGAGGGGTCTTTAGATGTGCAGTCGTTAGTGTACAGGGAGAAGAGCAGTGGGGAGAGAACACAGCCCTGAGGAGCTCCAGTGCTGATCGTACGAGTGCTGGATGTGTATTTTCCCAGCCTCACTAGCTGCTGCCTGTCTGTCAGGAAGCTGGTGATCCACTGACAGACGGAGGTGGGGACGGAGAGCTGAGTTAGCTTGTTCTGAAGGGTGTCCGGGATGATATGGTGTTAAAAGCGGAGCTGAAGTCTACGAACAGGATCCTCACATAAGTCCCTGGTCTGTCCAGATGCTGCAGGATGAAGTGCAGTCCCATGTTGACTGCGTCATCCACAGAGCTGTTTGCTCTGTAGGCAAACTGCATGGGGTCCAGTAAGGGTCCAGTGGAGGACTTCAGATAAGCCAAAACCAGTCTTTCAAATGACTTCATGACCACAGATGTTAGAGCCACAGGTCTGTAGTCATTAAGTCCAGTAATTTTGGGTTTCTTTGGGACGGGGATGATGGTGGAGCGTTTGAAGCATGAGGGGACTTCGCACAGCTCCAGAGATCTGTTGAAGATCTGTGTGAAGATGGGGGCCAGCTGGTCAGCACAGATTTTTAGGCAGGCTGGTGACACACCGTCTGGGCCTGGTGCTTTCCTTCTTTTGTTCTTCCTGAAGACCTGGCGCACCTCATCTTCGCTGATCTGAATTGCAGGTGTGGGGGAGACGGGGGTTGCTGGAGGTGTGAATGGTTGTGTGAATGGTTGTGTGGAGAGGTGTTCAGGGCGGGTGTGGGGTGTTTTTTCAAACCTACAATAGAACTCGTTCAGACCGTCTGCCAGGTGTTGATTCTCCAGAGTGCTGGGGGATGGTGACTTGTAACTGGTGATTTCTTTCATACCTTTCCACACTGAAGCAGAATCACTGGAAGAGAATTTTTTCCTTAGCTTGCCGGAATAATTCCTCTTTGCCACTCTGATCTCCTTTTCCAGTGTGTATTTGGCCTGTTTATACAAGACTTTATCCCCCTTTCTGTAAGCATCTTCTTTGGCCTGACGGAGCTGTCTGAGTTTTGCAGTGAACCATGGTTTGTCGTTGTTGTAAGTTAGATGAGTCTTGGTAGGAATGCACATATCCTCACAGAAACTGATGTAAGATGTTACAGTCTCTGTGAGCTCATCCAGATCATTTGCGGCAGATTCAAAAACAGTCCAATCAGTAAGGTCGAAACAGGCTTGTAAATCCCACTCTGTTTCATTAGTCCATTTTTTAACAGTTCTTAATACAGGTTTTCCAGATTTGAGTTTCTGCCTGTAGGTCGGTATAAGATGAACCAAACAGTGATCAGAGAGTCCTAAAGCTGCTCGTGGAACAGAGTGATATGCGTCCTTTATCGCTGTGTAGCAGTGATCCAATATATTACTGTCTCTGGTGGGACATGTAACATGCTGACTGTATTTTGGCAGTTCACGGGAGAGATTTGCTTTATTAAAGTCCCCGAGAATGATTAAAACAGAGTCCGGGTGTTGTTGCTCAGTCTCTGTGATCATATCAGCGAGTTTCTGTAAAGCTGAGCTCACGTGCGCTTGCGGAGGAATGTAAACACTCACCAGAATAACGAGTGAATCTCCCGCGGCGAGTAGAAAGGCTTGTAGTTAATGAAGAGCGTTTCTAGATCTGAACAGCACATCTTCTTTAACACAGTTACATCTGTACACCACCTCTCATTGATGTAAAAGCACGTCCCGCCGCCGCGTGATTTCCCCGTTGATTCTGCCTCCCGATCCGCTCTAAACAGCTGAAAGCTTGGAAGATGTAACGCGCTGTCCGGAATGGCGTCGTTCAGCCAGGTTTCCGTGAAACACAGAGCAGCAGAGTTTGAAAAGTCCCTGTTTGTCCGGGAGAGCAGAAGGAGTTCGTCCGTTTTGTTGGGTAGAGAGCGGAGATTCGCCAGATGGATGCTAGGCAACGCCGTTCTAAATCCTCGCTGTCTGAGCTTCACGAGCGCGCCAGCTCGCTTCCCCGTCTGCGCGTCTTGAAGCGTTTGACCAGAGCTACGGCTCCGCCAACAACAATGTCCAGCAAAACGTCCGAATAATCAAAAACCGGTAAAAGATTCTGTGGTGTGTTCTGCCGAATGTTCAGCAGATCATCCCTGGTAAAACTGATGGTGTTTGAGAAACAAAAAACAGGAAAAACGAACAAAAACAGTACAAACACTGAAGAGCAAAGCACAGTAGCTGCCATTTGCGGCGCCATCTTAGGTTTGCTATTTTTATAATAATTATATAAGAAACAAAATCATGCTTTGGTAAATCATAATTATGACATAAAATGTCATGATGATGACATAAAATCAAAATTATGAGATACTAAATCATAATTATATAAAAAGTTGAAATTCTGACAAATATTGAAATTATGAGATAAAAAGTCATAATTCTGGCATAAAACAATGTCATAATTCTGTCTTTTTATCTCATAATTTTAACTTAACTAGTCATAATTACCACTTCTTATCTATTTATTATGACTTTTTGTCATAAGTATGAATTTTATCTCATAATTTCAACGTCAGATTTCTGACTTATCTCATAATTATGACTTCTTTCCTCATAACTATTACTTTTTGTCAATTTCGACTTCATATATAGCTTCATGTATATACATAGCACAACAACATTAGGCAGAATAAAGTTAGTTTGCTGGCGTTAGCTGGCCTGGTTGGCTACTTTTATAGGGGCCCCATGACATTTTGTCAGGCAGAAAGACCAGCAAACCAGCTTTGACTGGTTTAGTCTGTTTTTCCAGCAGGCGTATGCAGTACACTAGTATTTCTTTCTGAACATAATCTATAACACAAAGAGTCCCAGTGGTGTCCTGCCAAATATGTGTTATATGAATATGGGGTGTGTGTCCCCTCATGGTTTGTTTGGTGTTTGTTAGAGCCGTGTTGAAACGACACAACTTACACACAAAACATAAACACATAATTCTTCTGAACTCTTGGACTGTTAAAGTCATTCTGGAACAGAGGAACAGAAACAAATGGATAGAAGGACAGAAAAAAAGAGTCACCTGGGGACAATAAACTCTCCAGGTTTCAGGACATTAAAGCTGACGTTTTTCCCTACAGGAAGTGCAAACTGGATTGTGTGAGACGTTACACGCACAAACGCACACTCAAGGTATTTCACATTTGAAACTGAGTAATCTCTACGGAGTGATGTTGAGGATCCTCCAGACTAAACGAACAGAATGAAGGCCGCCCTTCCCCTTCGGTGCAGGATTCTTAGCCGTCTACGAGCTTTAATATTTCCTGCGCTGTCAGAATGTGTTTGTACTGTTTCAATACCTTCAGTCCGGCTTTACCGTGGTTATGTTTATGGGCGTATTGTCCATGTATGGTTTCTCACCCTTGACTTCTTCCAAACCTGCATGATTGTCTTTTTCTGTGGAAAACAGAAAGACAAAAATTAAAGCTGCTGTTTTTCAAGCAATGAAAGCGGAAGGAGACTGGAGCTGCATAAGCTCAAAAAATGACAAAAGCACTATTACAGTAGTACATAATACTTTCCATTTTTTAAATGTCACACCAGGTCAAAATTTCTCTCAAAATTGTGAGAAAAAATAAATAAATAAACATATTTGAGTGAAAAAAAAACAAAAAAACAAACAGATAAGTCACTTTGGTATAAATAAAAAAATATTGTCAAACTTCATAATTCATAATTGTCAAAGTCATAATTTTAACAAAAAATGTGAAATTATGAGATAAAAAGTAAAAAAAAAAAATCATATTTAGAAAAAAAACATTTATGACAGCTAATTATAATTATGTATTAGGACAAAGTCATAATTATGAAAAAAGTCAAAATTATCATAATTTTGACATAACTGTTAAAATTTAATGTAATAAATAACATTAATATATATATACAATTTAACATATTTTATAATATAATTTAGATATTTATTTTACTGTGATATATTAAAAATGCAAATTGTATTAAAACTATATTAAACTATATAAAAATAATTAAAAAATATTACATTTTATACAATTTTTATATATACTTTTTCTATATTATACTTACATATATATCATGATAATTGACAATTATTTTGATAGTTATATAATATATAATTTATATATTTTATTATTACATTCAGTAATTATGTAAAATACAGTAAATAAAACTAAATATTTACAAACACTATATTATAAACAGCATTTATTATAAATGCTAAGCCTAAATGAATGTATTTTAAGTGAAACTCTAACTACCATTGTGTGATTCGGCACAAATTCAAATGTGTGAGCTTTGCACCTGTGTAGCATGCTTCATGTTAAGTCACTTTGGAATATGAGTCGCAGCATGTTTCAGATGATAGAAAAATGTAAGTTATATTCTGGAAAATACACAACATTCCAGGTCCTCTGAAATCATATAACAGCTTTATGTCAGGAACAGACTCAAATTTGTGCTCTCAAATCTTTGTGCATAATGCTTTTGCTTGACAGCAGCGTGAACATTCAGCTAAACATCTCTTTTCGTGTTCTACAGAAGAAAGTCAGTCCACAGGTTATAACAGGTGAGTTATTCTCTCAGTCTGCGACACAGTCAGAATAATAAAGAACGGATTTCAGGAAATGATACTAAAGCGACTTGTGCTCGGATTCTGTTTGCTTTTCACACTTGGAATAAAATATGAAATCAGAATGCTGTGCAGACCCGGAATGGGAATATCTCTCACTCTCTCTATGTGTGTGTGTGTTTTGAGTATTTCTGGGAATCTGGCAGAGGAGAGAATTCCATGTGTCTCCTTGGAGAGATGGTCCGAGCAATTCTTCTGGCAATAAAACACACACACACACACACACACACACACACACACACACACACTCATACACAAACATACACAATGTACAGTGTGTAGTACTGTACGCATGTTTGAATGAGACTTTTGTTAACTCATGCATATTCATTTTAATGTAAATCTTTATAAATCCGACATGAATCTGATTGAGTTTATTCATTTGATTCTGTAGCTCATTTATGATACACATCATGACAAATTAGAAGCTCTGAATGTGTGTTTATGAATATTTGTGCATGTGTGTCTAAACTTAACTATGTTTAAAAGCATCTCAGGATGCATGTCATGATGGATCTTGAAGCTCAGACTTTCATTTGTGTCACATGTTTTGCTCACTACATCACTCCCACACTTCCATTCGTGTTATTTCAGAGTTTTCATCACTGCACTATTATTCTAACATGTGGAAAATTGTTTTCTGACTAGTAAAATAATAATACACCTCATGTTTTTCTTTCTCTTTCTCTCTGAGAGCAAATGAGATGTTGGCGAGTCTGTGAAAGAGTGTGTGTGTGACACCGGGCTTTTCCACACAAACTGCTTAAAAATCAGTCAGCCAATTGACTCACAAATTACTTCCATTCCTCCTGTGTCACTACCTCACATCACCTCCTGCTCTCACTCGCTGGCTCCGTTTCAAACCCCACTGATCTGCCCTGCTGTCTGCTGCTACACAGACAGCTAAATGAAACGGATCCTCACTGATTTGAAACGCTCTGCACTCACAACTGATTACAACAGAGTTTGACATTTACATGCTGCTAAAGCAATTACGCAGTATTCTATTAAACATAGGATGAATACACAGAAAATAGTCTGTTTTATATTATATTAAACTATTTTATCTTACATTTAAAAATGGCTTTTAGTATTGAACAAATTACAATAGAATTCTCTTTTCTTCAGTGAAGTATGCATGTGATGCTGCCTTATATTTGGCCATAAGAAGGCAATATAATTAAGCGTCTACCTTCTGGAACAGCCTTCACATCTGATGCAAATACGATGCCTTAAATGTTGTGTAGGTAGGCATTTTACTAGGTTTGGACGAGCTTCTCTCTGCAAACCTGTAAGACATAAAAAAGATATGCTCAGAATAGTTTCAAGCATCTTGATTCTCTCTTATAACTGTATAGTTTCAGTAGAACATTTCACAAGCCCATTAAACTTGATTTTATGTTGTTTTGCACACATGCAACTAGTCAGTATATGAGTTAATCTCACATTAACGGTCAATAAAAGTATATACACTGTACATATACTATATATACTGTATAATAAATATATATATATATATATATATATATATATATATATATATATATATATATATATATATATAAAATTTGTATTATTATATTTTAAATATAGCATATATTAGGACCATAATGTTTTGCATTTTTAAAAATATTTCAAAATTTCTTTTCATTTTTTGGGGTGAACTGTGACCTAAATATGTTCATATATGTAAACTTGTGTTTTGTGCAGTTGTAATTGTTTGTGATTTTATATTTACGAATGTGTTTTTATGTATGGCAAATGTCTGAGTGTGTGTGTGTGTAAGTAGGGCTAGAGAAATCTGACTCTCCTGCCACTCATCTGAAGGAAAGATGCAATAGTATTAATGTCTCTGAAGCAAAGCCAAACTAAACAGCTGCAAATGCACACACACACACACACACACACACACACTCAAGCATGTGTTAAATTCATCTGTGCAGTGACAGTGCAGACTCGAACCCTCATGAACATCTCCACAAACATCTGAATTCACATGAATGATCATGATGATTCCTCTGAATACAGTGTTATTTTAGTACCGTTGAGATATTTTTTATTAATAACTTAAATTAGTTTCATTTTTATATTTTATATTTTCTATTTTTATTTTAATTTTAGCAAAGATTTTGTAATTTTGTTGTGTTTTTGTCATTTTTATATATTTCTACTTAGGTTTTATTCATTTTTATTTCAGTTTTAGTTATAATTATTTTAGTACATCATGTTAATCTAAGTGAAAATGTGAAATGCTGCTAGCAACTAGCAGTAATAAAATAAGTTTGAGTTTTATATATATATATATATATATATATATATAAATTATTTAAAAAAAAAATTTATAGTTTGAGTTTAGTTTTAGTTAACTATAATAATCCACATACTTGCCTTACTAATCACTGACCAACATCAGTTGATTCATCTCATTCCCTCACAAATATTTACCTAGTAACCAAATATTTACAATTTTTTTTTTTTTGGGCTAAAATTATTGTTCACTTCATAAAAATGCAAGTTGTATCATTCATTTTTTTTAAATTATTATTATTTCTATAAAGGTAAAAGGATGGTAGTCTTTGAAGTACCTTGGAGAACCACGTAAATACCACACTGTAAGAATATGTAAATAATAAAGTACCATGGTATATATAAAATGCTTTGGTATTACATTCTGATACCATCACTGGTGCCAGAACAATACCTGCTACACTTGATACTACAGTAAAATCATAGTAAATAATATGTGATCTCCTTCAAACAGTTATTTTTGCAGTTTTTTCTTATCCCAATTAGTAACAATAACTGTAGCAGTTATGGTATTTCCTCTATTTGTTGATTTCTGAGTGACACCACTGTACTGCTCTTGACTGAATTCAAATCCATCATCCATGCATCTCTTATCATGCAGTCTGGTTTGAGGAGATAAAAGGAAGCAGTCGAGGTCTCACTCTATTTTTCTGCTTGGTTACCGCGGTAACCGGAAACCTTAAAAGCCTCTCAGGTTTCAGCTGTCAGACAGACACACCTTCAGAGCAGGTGAGAGTGACACAGCTCTTCCATTTACTCGCCTTTCTCCCTCCGCTCAACGCATTGTTTTAAACCAGATGATGATGATATCGGCAGCGTGGCATTACCTTCTACTCTTTCTTTCTCACTAACTCTGTCTCTCTCAGTGTCTAGTTTCACTTAAGTGTTTTGTTAAGTACTGTTGAGTCAGATAAGATCTTGAGGCTGGTGGTTTGTGAGTGGAGACTGTGTGTGTGTGTGTGTGTGTGTGTGTGTGAGTGGTTCAGTAACTGAAGTGTGTAATTTAGTGTTCTCCTTTCTGTAGGAAAGTTTCAGTCAGTACAGTTGAGTCAGTGTACACTTTAAATTTTAAGGTCACATTTTAAGTACACTTAAAAGTATACTAGTCATATTTCACTTATTTGTCAAACAGACTGCTGACTCAAGTCACTTTCAAACAACTGTTGATCTTCAATGGACTACTTGCACAAATACTTCCGCGTTCTACTTATTATGGCTCGGGGGTTTCCGGTTAGCGTTCAGCGCACCTACATACAGACAGTTTCTCCTCAGAATGCAGGTTATTACTACATTTTAGGGCTGGCATTTCTTTAAAAAAACAATTCATCATATTCTTTGCGTTAACATGAATTATGTTCAACCTGCTGAAATGTTCCTATAAATATATTTCCCTTATAAATGTGCATTAGAATAATAAATAAATTATATTTCTCCGCTAACCTGCCGCATCAGCGCTTGTCTTCTCATAAATAGTATTTTTCTTGACCATATTTCATACCTATTGAATGTACAGTTTTAAATGAATTTGACTGATAAACATCCTTACAAAAATTAACCATGGTTTTACCATGGACTGAATTTTTGGTAATACGCAATTTTGAAATTGCTAATTTTCGTAAAAGCAGTATTGTTTGTGTGCGTTCGTGCTCTTATTCCAGTGTTTAAAATGGCTGAATGAATGTGTGGTAACTGCCTTATTTGGCAATGTTAAATATTTAAATAATTTTAACAGTAACATGACCATGTTACTCATGTTTTTGACCATGCGACTACTTTGAATATTCATATTTTGGCATTAGGCTACATACAGTGAAATGATGACACAGAATAGTGACTAACATCTTTAATACAGATAAACAAAGGTTCATTCTGATCTTATTCATCAGATCACACACACTGCAGCGTCGGTTACTAGTTTAGAGTGCTGACACCCAATGGTTAAACAATCACGTATGATTACCAGCCACTGCTTTACCAGATCGGTTTATGTTGGATTAAAACTTAAAAAATTCTGGAAAATTCTGTACACAGTAATCATCAGAATTTGTCTTCTCCTGTCTCTGAAAATAAATGGATTCTGAAATAATCCCGCGAACTCTCATTTTATTAGGCGTTTATGTCAACAAGATAATTACAGCACATTGAAAATATACATAACCGGAAATAACTGAACTGTAATATTTCAAAACGGAAGTGTGCCACGAGGCTCAGTGCAAGTAGTCCATTAGTCGCATTTAAATTAAGTCTCAAATTATTAAACTACAAAACCTCACTGAAAATTAAACTTAAAAAAGGTAATTGTGACGTTTTCTCTTGCAACTGCGAGTTTTAATCTCACAATTCAGTTTATATCTCATAATTCTGTGAAAAAGGCAGAATTTTGAGATATAAATGTAGAATTGTGAGATAAAAACTCAGAATTGTGAGGGAAAAAGTTAGAAATGTGTATACAACTTTAAACTTCAAACTCTATGCTATAAACTGCAGTCACTATTCAAACAAATCACAAAACTGCAGCCATATTCAAAACAGTCTTCGATTCATATTTAAACTACATTACTTTTCAAACGTTTGGGGTCAGTAATATTTATTTTTTAAATGAATTAATACTTTATAAATTAAGGAAAGATTTACATTATCAAAAGTCACAGTAAAGACATTTATAATATTACAAAAGTTTCTGTTTGAATTAAATGCTGTTCTTTTGAACTTTCTATTCATCTGTAAATCTTGAAAAATAAAATGCATCACAGTTTCCACAAAAATATGAAGCAGTTCAACTGTTTTCAACATTGATAATAATCAGAAAGATTTCAGAAAGGTTTGTCCAACAAAACGGACAAACTTCTTCTGCTCTCCCGGACAAACAAGGATTTTTCAAACTCTGCTGATCTGTGTTTCACGGAAACTTGACTGAATGACGCCATTCCGGACAACGTGCTACATCTGCCGGGCTTTCAGCTGGCTTTCACGGATTGCGACGCAGAATCAACGAGGAAATCGTGCGGCGGAAGGACATGCTTTTACATCAACAAAAGGTGGTGACAGTAATATACTGGATCACTGTTACACAGCAATAAAGGATGCATATCACTCTGTCCCACAGGCAGCTTTGGGGCTGTCTGATAACTGTTTAGTTCATCTCATACCAACCTACAGGCAGAAACTGAAATCAACTAAACCTGTATTAAAGGGGTCATATGATGAGATTTCAAATTTTCCTTTCTGTTTGGAGTGTTACAAGCTCTTGGTGCATAAAGAAGATCTGTAAAGTTGCAAAGACTAAAGTCTCAAATCCAAAGAGATATTCTTTATTAAAGTTAACAGTCAGCCACACCCCCCTAAAACGGCTCGTTCTAACACACCCCCACATCTCTACATCGCAATGTGGAAAGATTTGCATAACACCGCCCAAATGTATACGCAAAGAAAGAAGGCGTCACTTTCTCGCTCTAGTGTTGTTGCTTCTGCCGGCGTCATGTCGTGGAGAGGTGCTGTGTGTTTGGATGCGAAAGAAAAAGTACTTTGTTTGGCCTGCCAAAAGAGGACATAACAAGAAATCTGTGGCTGAATTTTATTTACAATACTGTCCCAGAGCAGTACAACACAATTATTCGAGTTTCACGGAGGATTGTTTTCTGAATATTGTGTGCAACCGGTCCTACTTGCCTCGCTCCGAGCGGGATTCGAACCGCGGTCTCCGGCGCGGGAGCTACAGGCCACGGCCTCTAGCATCAGTCGCTAGAGCGCCTCTTGAGATCAGGGGAGTGAGGTTTACTTGCACAGCACTTGCTGGACCACGATTTTTACATGCAGAAATGCTTTTACTCAAAAGTGGGGCAGCTCCAACTTTACAAGGACAGTCTGGCGCTTCTGACTCACAGTAAGTACGTTTTATTATTTAAAGAATCTGCTACTTACTATTCAAACGCGAGTGTAAGTAGTGCTTGTTGTTTGTGTTTCTCCGATCACAAATGCAGACATGGTAATGTTTACGCGGTACGATGCAACGAGACGCGTAAAAAGACAGGATAAGTCATTATAATCAGTAATTATGTCCCCACTGGATGCAATAAATGCCTCATTTGAAATGGCTTTTAATGTTTTTGTGTCGTCGCGGGGACACAGCCTCATATTATGGTAAGGGGCGTAACATTTCCATCACGCGCTTGAGGTATTCGGCCAATCTCAACGCACTGGATCGATGGCCAATCAGAGCACACCTCGCTGTTTCACACCGATGAGCTTTGTAAAAATCGACCCGTTTTAGAAAGGCGGGGCTTAGAGGAGATAAAATAATGTAAAATGTGGAAAATAATGCGTTTTTTTACTTTAAACCACGTAAACACATTGCATTACACCAAATACACATAAGAATGTTCTTTTTAGCATTATCATATGACCCCTTTAAGGACTGTAAAAAGATGTACTAATGAAGCAGAGCAGGATTTACAAGTCTGTTTCCACCTTACTGATTGGACTGTTTTTGAAGCTGCTGCCACCGATCTGGACGAGCTCACAGAGACTGTAACATCTTATATCAGTTTCTGTGAGGATATGTGCATTCCTACCAGTTCTCATTTAACCTACAACAATGATAAACCATGGTTCACTGCAAAACTCAGACAGCTCCGTCAGGCCAAAGAAGATCTCGCAGGAATGGGGACAAATTCTTGTATAAACAGGCCAAATACACACTGGAAAAGGAGATCAGAGTGGGAAAGAGGAATTATTCTGGAAAGCAAAGGAACCAATTCTCTTCCAGTGATCCTGCTTCAGTGTGGAAAAGTCTGAAAGACATCACCAATTACAAGACACCATCCCCCAGCAATTTGGGAATCAACAACTGGCAGATGATCTGAACGAGTTTAATTGCAGGTTTCAAAAAACACCATTCACACCTCCTGCAACCCCCCTCTCCCCCCCTCCTGCACTGCAGATCAGTGAAGATGATGTGCGTCAGGTCTTCAGAAAGAACCAGAGAAGGAAGGCACCAGGCCCAGACGGTGTGACACCAGCCTGTCTGAAAACCTGTGCTGACCAGCTGGCCTCCATCTTCACACAGATCTTCAACAGATCACTGGAGCTGTGCGAAGTCCTCTCATGCTTCAAACGCTCCCCCCTCATCCCCGTCCCAAAGAAACCCAAAATTACTGGACTTAATGACTACAGACCTGTGGCTCTAACGTCTGTGGCCATGAAATCATTTGAAAGACTGGTTTTGGCAAATCTGAAGGACGTTACTGGACCCTTACTGGACCCCCTGCAGTTTGCTTACCAAGCAATATTCAGTTTGCTTACCAAGCAAACAGGTACGTGGATGATGCAGTCAACATGGGACTACACTACATCCTGCAACATCTAGACAGACCAGGGACTTATGTGAGGATCCTGTTTGTAGACTTCAGCTCTGCTTTTAACACCATCATCCCATCACTCCTCCAGCCCAAATTAACTCAGCTATCCATCCCCACCTCTGTCTGTCAGTGGATCAACAGCTTCCTGACAGACAGGCAGCAGCTAGTAAAGCCTGGAAAATTCAAGCACCCGTACGATCAGCACTGGCGCCCCCCAGGGTTGCGCCCTCTCCCCACTGCTCTTCTCCCTCTACACCAACGACTGCACATCTAAAGACCCCTCTGTCAAGCTCCTGAAGTTTGCAGATGACACCGCAGTCATCGGCCTCATTCAGGACGGTGACGAGTCTGCTTACAGACAGGAGGTTGATGAGCTGGCTGTCTGGTGCAGTCTTAACAACCTGGAGCTTAACACACTCAAAACTGTGGAGATGATCGTGAACTTCAGGAGGAACCCCCCTGCTCTCCCCCCACTTACCATCATGAACAGCACTGTGACTGCAGTGGAGTCATTCAGATTCCTGGGCACCACAATTTCTCAGGACCTGAAGTGGGACAATCACATTGAGTCCATTGTGAAAAAGACCCAGCAGAGGCTGTACTTCCTTCGCCAGCTGAGGAAGTTCAACCTGCCACAGGAGCTGCTGAAACAGTTCTACTCCGCCATCATTGAATCTGTCCTCTGCACGTCAATAACTGTCTGGTGCAGCTCAGCTACCAAATCTGACCTCAGAAGAATACAGAGGGTAGTCCGGACTGCTGAGCGAATCATTGGTACAACCCTCCCTACTCTCCAAGAACTGTACTCATCCAGAGTGAGCAAAAGGGCTGGCAAAATCACTCTGGACCCCTCACATCCAGCACACTCCTTCTTTGAACTGTTGCCGTCTGGTTGACGCTACAGAGCACTGTGCACCAGAACGGCCAGGCACAGGAACAGTTTCTTCCCTCAGACAATCCATCTCATGAACACTTGATAATAAACGTGGAACACACAACACTATTATAAATTATTTATTTATCACACATACTTATTTACATTTCAAATTTGCACATATCATACATAATTGTACATACATAATTGTCTATATTATATATTATGTTTTTACTATTTTGTACATTGTCTATTTTGTATATTTGCATATTATTCCTTTTATTATCTGTGTCCTGTCCTGTCACTGTCATTCTGTTGCAATGTGGAGCTTCTGTCACTATAACAAATTCCTCGTATGTGTAAACATACCTAGCAATATAGCTCATTCTCATTCTCTTCTCTCATTGAGCAGCAAATCAGCATATTAGAATGATTTCTGAAGGATCATGTGACACTGAAGACTGGAGTAATGATGCTGAATATTCAGCTTTGCATCACAGCAATAAATTACATTTTACAATATATTCACTTAGAAAACAGCCATAGTTTTGATCAAATAAATGCAGCCCTTGTAAGCAGAAGAGACTTCTTTCAAAAACAAATCTTACCAACCCCAAACATTTTGAATATATTTGTATATCTCTAAATAACATAAACAATGCACACTCTCACCCATTAGCGTGACTCTCTCCACTAACTCTGCTGCATGTGTGTATGTTTTATGTGGTGAGCGGTGTTGTATTGCATTAGTCAGTGTGAGTCGGTTGGTAAACGTGATCACTTGTTAAAAGCTCCTCTAGGAACATGTTCCAGTTCTGTGAGCGCACGACAGCCGAGGAAAACACACACACACAAACACACACACACACACACACACACACACACACACACACACACACACACACAGAGTCACGACAGCCAGGGGCCTGGAGCTCCACTGCTGAGGAAATTCAAGATGGCCGGAACACACACACACACATATAGCCTGAGGTGTGTGTGTGCCCTCACATGATGTCATCGTCCACTGGTGTGTAGCTTAAACCCGAGGGCTGTTTTGGGCTCAAACGCCATCCCGTGTGAGACTCTAAAATGCTGTAATGAAGGCAGGGGATGAATGCTGGCAGCGGCTCGCATGAGGTGGAACAGTAACTTCAGGAAAATTGTAGTTTCGTAATTCGCTTTATGAAATAACGTGAACCATCCGTTAGCAGAGTCACTTCTGTGTAAGAGAGAATCAGGGGAAAGATTCTCTCAGAGACTGGAGCTGAAATACGACTGGAGTTTAATAGCAGCGGCTCGTTGAATTCTAACACTGACTGAGAGTTTCCATGTGATCCACTTTAGTTTGAAATGTGACTAGTTTAAATATGTTTTTAAGACGTTTTTATATACTAGCGTTCAGAAGTCTCTTCTGCTCACCAAAAGGCTGCAATTATTTAAACAAAAATTCAGTAAAAACAGTAATATTGTAAAATATTATTACAACTTTAAATAACTTTTCAATGTGAATATATTTCAAAATGTAATTGATTGCTGTGATCAAAGCTGAATTTTCAGCATCTTTACTCCAGTCTTCAGTGTCACATGATCCTTCAGAAATCATTCTAATATGCTGATTTGCTGCTCAGGAAACATTTCTGATTATTATCAGTGTTGAAAACAGTTGTGCTGCTGAATATTTTTGTGGAAACCATGATACATTTTATATTTTAGGAATCTTTGACGATTAGAAAGTTCAAAAGAACAGCATTTATTTGAAATAGAAATCTTTTGTAACATTATGAATGTCTTTACTGTCAATTTTGATTTATCTAATGCACCCTTGATGAATAAAAGTTTTAATTTCTTTCAATAAAAAATATACTACTGCCTCAAAACCTTTGAACAGTAGTGTGTGTAATGTCCAGTATTTTTTCTTGACACACAAAAAATACCAAAGTCTGTCAAATATGAATGTATAGATCATATTTTAGATTATGAATTATAAATAATAAATAAGCGCCATAAAAGTGGTCCATAGTAGTGATATTTTAGTATTACTGATATACTATTATACATGATTAACTATAATAACCCTGATTCTTTCAACGATGTATGATTTTTGACAGATTCAGAAGCAAACTTCTCAAATCTAATGTCATTTTGTGTCAAAAACATAAAATCTGGTGTCATTCACCTTTGTTTAAAAAATGTTTATGCACAAATGAGATCTGCACCAGGAGGGTAACGTGACTTTAACTTTGCTCTATTCCTCATCCTTTTAACAATTTTTATGATACTTTAATGGTGTTTTTGTCATTTTTGAAGCATGACAGCTCCATTCCCTTTCATTATATCGAAAAAGCAGCGTGAACATTTTGCTAAACATCTCCTTTTGTGTTCTACACATGTGACATGACAGCATTTCATTTCATGAGCTGTTCCTTTAAGGAATCCAGTGTAACATGATGAAATGTTGCTCAAAAAAGTCATTCCACCTCAAACAGATACAACTGAAGCAGACGCCGCGGCTACTGTTACCCTCCTACAGACAGACAGACAGAGAGAGAGAAAGACAAGACATGAAAGAAAGACTTAAGGTGATGACATCACACTGGAATGAGCGAAAAAGAAAGGGAAATGTAATTGCATAATCCCACACACACACGCACGTAGGGTTAAGAGTGTGTGGCCTGCAGCAGCGCTTTGATGTGTGTTAGTATCATGTTAAATGATGAGGTGGTAGTTCAGGAGATTAGATGTGTTTTACACACAGACACACACATACACACACACACACACATCTCCGACACACAGATTGAGCTCTGCATGACTCTTTTCCAGCAGACACCAGGAGACCCTTGGATATTATGCTTTACAAATAGAGACAAGCTCTCTCTCACACACACACACACATAGCTCCAGCTGTCCTGCGTCCCACTGTGTGTTTCCACAGTGATGGACAGAGATTAGCGGCCACGGCAACCAGCACACTTTTAATTTCTTTACACTGCTGATGGAAACTTCTGCGGAGAAAAAGAGAAGTGTTGTGGAAAATAGTGTGTGTAATTTCCTACTACTTGTCCGCTTGATCCTATTCCATCTCATCTCCTTCAAGCCATTTCTCCTGCAGTTGTACCTGCACTCACTCACATCGTTAACACATCCCTTCACACTGGAGTTTTTCCCTCAGCTTTCAAACAGGCTCATATAACCCCACTTCTTAAGAAACCCACTCTTAACCCAACTCTTTTAGAGAACTATAGACCGGTTTCCCTTCTAACTTTCATTGCAAAAACACTTGAACGAGTTGTGTTCAACCAAGTCTCTGCCTTTTTCACACAGAACAACCTCCTGGACAGCAACCAATCTGGCTTCAGAAGTGGACATTCGACCGAAACTGCCTCGCTCTCAGTTGTTGAAGCCCTAAGACTTGCCAGAGCAGCTTCCAAGTCTTCATTACTTATCTTGCTGGATCTGTCCACTGCTATTGATACGGTCAACCACCAGATCCTCCTGTCAACCCTATTGAGAAAGGGCATCTCAGGAACCGCACTCACAGTGGTTTGAGTCTTACCTCTCAGATAGGTCCTTCAAGGTATCTTGGAGAGGTGAGGTATCCAAGTCGCAACATCTAGCTACTGGGGTGCCTCAGGGCTCAGTTCTTGGACCACTTCTCTGTCTACATGACATCACTAGGTTCTGTCATTCAGAAACATGGCTTTTTGTATCACTGCTATGCTGATGACACTCAACTCTACCTCTCATTCCATCTTGATGATCCGACGATAGCTGCTCGCATCTCAGCATGTCTAGCAGACATTTCTTGCTGGATGAAGGACCGTCACCTTCAACTCAACCTAGCTAAGACAGAACTGCTTGTAGTTTCAGCAAACCCATCACTTCATCACAATTTCACCTTCCAGTTAGACTCATCAACCATAACTCATTCAAAAACAGCCAGAAACCTTGGAGTTGTGATTGATGATAAGCTGAATTTCTCAGACCACATTGCTAAAACTGCCTGGACCTGCATATTTGCTTTATACAATATTAGGAAGATCAGGCCCTTTCTTTCGGAACATGCAACACAACTCCTTGTTCAAGCTCTTGTTCTGTCCAGACTTGGCTATTGCAATGCTCTCTTGGCAGGTCTTCCAGCCAATTCCATCAAACCTCTACAATTAATCCAAAATGCCGCTGCAAGATTAATCTTTAATGAACCGAAAAGAACGCACGTCACACCTCTGTTCATCAACTTGCACCGGCTACCAATAACTGCTCCCATAAAATTCAAGGCATTAATGTTTGCCTACAAATCCACCTCTGGCTCTGCACCCCTTTACCTAAATTCACTTCTTCAGACCTATGTGCCCTCTAGAAGCTTGCGTTCTGCAAGTGAACGACGCATTATTGTGCCATCCCAAAAAGGCACAAAATCACTTTCACAGACTTTTTCATTCACTGTTCCCATCTGGTGGAATGACCTGCCCAACTCAATCCGAGCAGCTGAATCCTTAGCCATCTTCAAGAAACGGCTAAAAACACATCTCTTCCATCTTTATTTGACCCTCTAACTCTGTCACTCTCTATTCTAATTCTATTTTATCTATCTGTCTTCTTTTTATTTAAAGAAAAAAAAAATACACACACCCTTGACCTTCTATCAACTGCATATTTATTCTCTAACTGCTACTTTTTCTTTAAAAACTAACACTAGCTTTCTTTTTTCTATTCTATCTACCTTTTTTCTTAAAAAAAAACACTTTCTTTTTTTCTATATTCTATCTACTTGTTTTCTTCTATTGTCCTCTTTTGTAAGCCGCTTTGGATAAAAGCATCTGCTAAATAACTAAATATAAATGTAAATGTGTGGACTAATGCAATGAAGAGCATGATGGTATTGTTATCGCATCCGATTGTGATGCCATGGTCATCAAAAAGTGTCTAAACAAGTCTAAGACAAGTCATATTTATTTATGTAGTGCTATATACAATACAAATTGTTTCAAAGTAGCTTCAAAGTAATAAGCATGAAAATATCAGTGCTAATGTTGCAAAATTAATCAATTATGAAATGACGTGTAAATGCTATACACTGCTATAAAGCAGCTCTACAGAAGACAATAGTGTCACTATTCAGCTCAGTTCAGTTCAATGTTGATTTAGTTCAGTTTGATAATACGTTCATTCAATTGATTCAGTTCAAGTGTCAGTGTTGCAAAGTTCATCAGTTATGAAAGAAATGATTCAGCTCACTTTAGTTCAATGTGGATTCAATTCAGTTTAATAAGTGTCTATTTTGATTCAGCTGATTCAATTCAAGTGTTAGTGTTGCAAAGTTCATCAGTTATGAAATAGAAATTTCTGAGCACAGTTCTATTCATTGCTGATTTAATCTGTTCAATAAGTGTCTATGTTGATTCAATTTAAGTGCCAGTGATGCAAAAGACATCAATTATGAAAAGGAAACAAGTTCAATTCAGCTGTAGACCAGCTCTACAGAAGACAATTCAGTTTAGTTCAAAAACAGTGTCAATATTGCAAAGTTAATTTCATTGTTCTGCTCAATTCAGTTCAATACTGATTTAATTTAGTTCAAGAAGTGTCAGTGTTGCAAAGTCCATCAGTTAAGAAATGGAAATGAGTTCTATTCAGCTTTAAAGCAGCTCTACAGAAGATTCAGCTCAATTCAGTTCAATGTTGATTCAATTCAGTTCAATAACAGCATTGATGTAGCAAGTTTATAAATTATGCATCAGAAACACGTTTAAATTCAGCTATAAGCAGCTCTACAGAAGATAATAGAATCATTATTCAGCTCAATTCAGTTTAATTTGGATTCAGATCAATTCAACCAGTGTCAATGTTGATTCAGTTCAAGTGTTACAAAGTTCATTAATTATGAAGTGGAAACAAGTTTGCATTGTCATTAATCAGCTCAATTTAGTTCATTGTTGATTCAGTTCATTTCAATAACACCATTGATGTTGCAAATTTCATCAATTATAAACCATAAACAAGTTAAATTTCAGCTGTAAAGCAGCTCTACAGAAGACAATAGTGTCATTATTCAGCTTAATTCAGTTCAGTTGAATTGATAATATTACTTCATGTTAATTATCTTTTAACCCCCAACTGAGAATGCCAAAGACATCTCAGAACATTAATGATTCCTCAATTATGAAAGTGTAAAAATCCCACAGACACATATCCATATACACAGACAAGAAGATCACAAAGACTCCAGTTTGCAGGACTCTTTTCATGCCAGACAGGAAGAAAACACCTAGCAACCATTAAAACACCCTAGCAACTGCACAGAAATGCACTAGCAACCTCACACTAACATCGTGGGAATCACCTACAACATTCTAACATTGCGGCATTGAGATTTGCACATTCATATTTTCTTCAAAAAATGCAGTTATTGAAATATCATGGTGATTTTCTGTAACACTGACTCTTGTTATTCTGTAGGAAAGGCCGGAAGAGCGTCTGAGAGCAGTGCAGCTCCTCTCACACACACACACACTTTGACCTTCTGACCTTTGACCTCTTGAGCTCTCGCTACCCAGTGAAAGAATGACAGGAAAACAATGAGAGGTCATGACACACACACACACACCCACACACACTAACCCAGAGTGACAGGTTGAAGCACAAACAGACCACCAATAGAAACAAAGGAAAGCAGAACACAATACATACTGTAAGCATCATGAAAATTTTGATACAGTTTTAAAACTTCCGTATGCAGATAGATAAATATAGATAGATAGACAGACAGACAGACAGACAGACAGACAGATAGACAGACAGACAGACAGACAGACAAATAGATAGATAGATAGATAGATAGATAGATAGATAGATAGATAGACAGACAGACAGACAGATAGATAGATAGATAGATAGATAGATAGATAGATAGATAGATAGATAGATAGATAGATAGATAGCATTGCGTTAAATAAGGTCAGAGTGTGTCTGTCTGTCCATTCAGACATTATAATTAGTTGAGACATTAATCTTGCATCAGTGTTAAAATCAAAAAAAAGTTTCTTGAAATCAGACAGCAGACAGTATTGATCAATCAGCAGTGCTGTCTCAACCTCTCTGAACACACAGACAAAGGTTTCATCCTCATCCACAGATTGACCCCATCACTGTAGATCAAACATTTCAGTAGATGAGTTTCTTCATCAGATTTGGAGAAATGCAGCATTCCATCACTTGATCACCAATGGATCCTCTGCAGTGAATGGGTGCCATCAGAATGAGAGTCCAAACAGCTGATAAAAACATCACAATAATCCACAAGTAATCCACACCACTTCAGTCCATCAGTTAACATCTTGAGAAGACAAAAGCTGCGTGTTTGTAAGAAATAAATCTGACGTTTTAACTTCTAATCATTGCTTCCGTAATCCATAATAACGCTTCCTCCAGTGAAAAGTGATCTGGTCTGAATCAGGAGAGAAACCTGCACAGATCAAGCACCGTTTACAAACCAAAACACTCCAAAACAACTCTAAACAAATATGTGGCTGGATTTTGTTGTGAGAGACAACAGGAGATCAACTTTTTCACTGGAGAAACCGTTAGGATTATGGACTCACATTTTAGTTGGAATCAATGGTTTGAAGTTAAAAACGTCTTGATGATGGATTTATTTCTTACAAACATGCATCTTTTGGCTTTTAACTGATGGACTGGAGTGGTGTGGATTACTTGTGGATTATTGTGATGTTTTTATCAGCTGTTTGGACTCTCATTCTGACGGCACCCATTCACTGCAGAGGATCCATTGCTGAGCAAGTGATGCAATGCTACATTTCTCCAAATCTGATGAAGAAACAAACTCATCTATATCTTGGATGGCCTGAGGGTGAGGATATTTTCAGCAAATTTTCATTCTGAATCTGTTGAAGCCATCAGTGTGTGTGTGATTTTATATTTGATGACGGTTCAGATACCAGCAGAGTTACAGGTGTCTGCTGTGTGATATCAGAAGACAGAGTGAAAACAAATCACACACACACACACACACACACACACACACACACACAAACAAACACACGGTCAGAGGAGATCTCACTTACCTGGAGCCACAATAATACACCACTGACACACACTGTCATCATACACTACAGAGAGACAGAGACAGAGACGACACACACACACACACACTCACACACACACAGATCCAGGCATCTAAGTCATGTTAATCACCCATTTAGTAGCTGTGGGGATTTTTCCCAAGCTTTTATGCTGGGTCGGATTTCTCCCTGCAGAGAGCTTTTCACAGACAGGGAGTGTGTGTGTGTGTGTGTGTGAGAGACTGTGAAAAGAAGTGAACATTACTGCAGATTATTCAGTACTCCTTTCTCCCTGCCTAGTGTGTCTGCTGTGTTTTGTAAATTTTCAACCTGGCAAGAATTTTTTGTGTAAAGCTAGCAAATAAAAGAAAGAGAGGTGATTTGTGTAATATTTCATTGTTAAAACATTCTTGTATTCCAGATTAATGTTCCATTCATGGGCTGAAAAATGAAACACTGTGACTTAGTGGCGCTGTCAAAACATGTTAGTTTGAGCTTCCATCAGTTTGTCAAAAAGACTAGGAAAACCACTTGGAAAACCGTCCAAAAATATTGCAATATTTAATTTCTTTTTGATTTTTTTATAATTTTTTTAAGTAAATGTTAATTATTTTATTATTAACTCCATTATTTATTTTATATTTTACTATACTATTTTTAATTTTGTTTAGTGACACTATTATTTACTATATCTATCTACGTAATATATACATATATATTATATTGTCAGATAAAAATCAAAACAGTCTTGCCTTCAGATTTCAGAATTAGACATCAGATCAGAATTAAAGATAAATTGTGTAATTTCTTTGCCTCAAGTGTCTCCAAATGGAATTAAAAATAAAACATAATAAAATAAAGATAAAATAATTTAAAAAATGTACTTGCTGCAAAAGTCAAAATGTATACATATATTAATCAACATCAGGTGTGTATCAGGTGTAAACCAGAAACAAATGATTCAGTCACTTGTTGTTTTTTGCTGTTTGACATAAGAATGACCTACCTCATAACGGATTGGGGAAGCGGACAGGAAGTGTCCTTTTTCCACACAATTGCAGCCAGGGCTTGACTTCCTGTGACCTCATCTCCTGTTCACTCTCACATACATTCCAGCAATGCACTCTGGGAAAATAAAACACACAGATGGATAAGAGAGGGATACAGACAGATAGATTAATCAATGCTCACTGTGTTCAGTAGGTTTGTGCTGTTTTGTTTCATGCCTGGCAGCACAAACACACTTCATGAGCAAAAGTTAATCAGTGTGTGTGTGTGTGTGTGTGTGTGCAGGGACAGGTGTGTCATTGTGTCCCAGCACCTGCTAACAGGTGGGCAGCACACTGACCTCAGACTGACCCTACAGAGAGAGAGAGACGAACCGATACAGATCTGCCCAACAGCTGCTATCGACCCAACAATGAGAGAGATTCTAGAACTCCTTCACTAACGCACACTAACATTACCTGTGGACTGATAGGAATCAGTCAGGCTTTCATGCCAACAGTTTGAAAACGGTCAAGATTTTTTTTTTTTACATTATTATTATTATTATACTTTTTTATTATGTATTATTTTATTTTAATTATTTATTTATTTTTTTAACTCAGTTTGGTAATACTAGAGGTAAATATATACATATATATATATATATATATATATATATATATATATATGTGTGTGTGTGTGTGTGTGTGTGTGTGTGTGTGTGTATTTATGAAGACTTCAGATGAAAATACCTCTAATTCCGTCTAAGTTTTTTCTTTTAAATTACCATTTTTATCAGGCTCCTATGAAAACAACATTGGACATTTTTAAAAAAATAAGGCATTCAAAAACTGACTAATAACCTTTTCTTTGCCATTAAAGTGAAATTACTGAATCTTGGAATATAGGAGCCTGATAAAAATATTATATATATTCTTTACTACATATCCAGTATATATATATATATATATATATATATATATATATATATATATATATATATATATATATATATATATATATATATAAATATATATATATATATATATAAAATAGTGTCACCAAACTAAATGTATGAAAAAAATATATATATATAATAAATAATACACTAACATTACCTTAACTGACAGTAATGAATCAGGCTTCACGTGACTAGTCAATGACAAACTATAAATCCTTAATCTAGATCACCAAACTACACAAAAACACACACTGCCTTAACAGCATCCAAGTAACAGATCAATTAAGACGACTGGAAAAGCATATTTAGGGTTTTATTGTTGTGCTACTGGCAATGATCTTCCAGAGAGAAAGTGGGAGTTTGTGTGTGTGTGACTCTACAGCTACATCTGGGCCCAATTTGTCTTCGATTAAATGCTGAGAGTGTTGTGTTTATTCTGTCAATCAAACCCAAACGGGTGTTTTATTTCATCCACATACACAGATTATATTACATTAAGGTTCTTAACAAATGCTTGACCTCATAATAAAGTGATTGAACCATGCAGATTAACAGGACAGACAGCTGACTATGAGAACATGATGCATGCTAAAAAAAACAATAGAAACATACTCAAACAGCAAAAGGACACTGATAATTTTTTATCAATCATAAAAGTTATGATTTTTTTTTTTAAAGAAATTAATACTTTCATTAAACAAGGATGCATTCAATTCATCAAAAGTGACAGTAATAACATTTATAATGTTACAAAAGATTTCTATTTCAAATAAATGCTGTTCTTTTGAACTTTCTATTCATCAAAGAATACTGAAAAATAAAATGTATCACAGATTCCATAAAATTATAGGGCAGCACAATTGTTTTCAATATTGATTATAATCATAAATGTTTCTTGGGCAGGAAATCAGCATATTAGAATGATTTCTGAAGGATCATGTAACACTGAAGACTGGAATAATGATGCTGAAAATTGAGGTTTGATCACAGAAATTACATTTTAACATATATTCACACAGAAAACAGCTATTTAAAATTGCAATAATATTTCATAATTTTACTGTATTTTTAATCAAATATATGCAGCCTTGGTGAGCAAATGTCTTTTAACCCAACTTTTGAACAGCAGCGTAACTATTATAGATTTTACATGCAAGAACATGTTTGCATGTCTCAAGTGAAAGGTCCCAATGCATTATGGGTAATATTCTGGTCTCTAGATACGTCTCGAGTCCCTCCTTCAAAATACTCAGTGTTAGAAGTCTGATTAACATTTACAGTGAGTAATAGTACTAGTGATGGTTGACTTAGCAAGCATGGTTTAGTAGCATTAATTAAACAAGGGGGATAGAGATGAAAAGTAAGTGCAATTATGCCAATAAGAGTGATACTGATAGAGCCGCAGCTCGGGTTTCTCTCAGGTGGGGTGTGGGAAGGGAAAGACGGGTCAGCTTCCACATGAAACTCAGACAATACCGAAGCCCCTGAGACCAGGCCATTGTCCCGACATCCTCCTCTCAGTGTGTGTGTGTGTGTGTGTGTGTGTGTGATCCATTCATTCAGGTCAACACTGGGCTGTGTGTGTGTGATGGTGTAGATTAGACAGATTAGAGCAGTATTTGATTTCTCTGTCACTGTTTAGCAGGAGCTCTCAGCTGAATGAGCTGAATGAGCTGAATTGTCATCACTTCCGAGTCTAAAGCATTACATCCCAAATGCATCCCAAATAACATGCCAGATAAGTCATGCCAAATCGCAGTATGTTGAAAATATGCTCAGATGATATTACCCACAACCCCTTGACAGATCAGATATGTTTGTGTAAGTATGAGAATTGGGAAACAGCCTAGATCCAGATTAAAATAATCTTGTCATGTAAACAGAATTGATATTAGCCTAACTGTGGCTTTTTTAGAAGAACTAAAGTAGTTTAAATCAAATACTAAAATGAATAATTAAACAAAGCAATAATTAAATTCAAAAACTGATTTAGCAAAATTGCATGAAAAGCACAAAAATCTTGTTCAAAACATTTTATCAGATCCATATCAGTGTTATTTTAGTTTTATGTACTGTATATACTATTATATATATTTTTAAATTTTAAATTAGCTTTTATTTTTATAGTTTAAGGTTATTTTATATCTTTATATATATATTTTTTTTATTTTGTATTTATTTCCAGTTAATCATTGTATTGCTCCAACTTATAAATTATTTAAATTACTGAACTAGTATTGCATTTCAATTTTCTTTTCAGGATAAAAATAAATATTTCTAATTGCCACTTTTGATAAAATGCTTCATTTATGATGATAAACAGACAAAACAAGAGCTTTTATATAATAATAAAAGATTTTCACAAACAAATCAACCAACAGGTTAGTTAAGAAAAAAAACACTTGTTCATTTAACTTTCTTTTGTTTGTACATTTAAATTTACTAATCTAATTTACATTACTTTGGACCTTTCTAGATCCCTAACCTCCACATGTGCTGAGTAAAGCCTGAGGAGCCAGTCAGTGTTGCCAACTGCTTTCAATTGAAAGTAGCTAAAACTGGTAGCTAAATGTAACGAGATGAAATTCACTGATCTATATAAAGATGAATATAGATCAGTGGGCAGATGAGAACTTAGATAAGGTTTGTTCAAGAAGTTGCTATATTTGTCCCTAAACCTTTGAAAAAAAGTCTTAAAATGGATGGGGAAGTCGCTAATCTAGCTACAAAATAGCTAAATTGGCAACACTGCAGCCAGTGCCAAACAGGAAATGATTATTTCTGTCACAGGAAGTGGAGCAAGGGAGGAAAAGGGTGGAGAGAAAGTTATAGGTCAAAGGTCAAAGATTGTGATTCATTAGGATTTGAATGATTGATTTGTGTGTGTATGTATCTATGTATGAATATGTGTACCCACGAGGGTCATAAAACAATCATCTGTGCAATTGTGTTGAACATGCTTCCTGTTTTCACTTGTTCATATTGCACACACAAACTGAGACTTTTGCTCACAGTAAACAGAACAAAAACAGGAACCCCTAGACAGACTGTAAATTAAAGAGAGATGTGAATAATAAGGGCATTATATTATATAGAGGGTGTGAAAAACTGAACACTACACAGGCAGCAGTTTGAAGAAGAGACAAACCTCTTGAAGGAAAATCAATTGCAACTTTCAAAATGGCATCCATAAAGCCAATGTCTGATACTGTGTTTAGTCTACACATGCATTAGCCTGATCTGCTTAAAGCAAAAGTTTTATAGTCTAAATTGAGTTTAAGTAGCAAAATATATGATACTGTTGTTGTTGATTTTATTGCAGATTTGAAATGTGATACTGAAACTTAATCATGACAAACAGGTTTGGAGATTTCCATCTTTTCCAGTTCAGTAAATACGAGCTGTGCTTGAGTGACCGCCAAATGAACTGAATTGCCTTAAAGGGATTTTGATTTGCTTTACATTTGAGTCCAAGTTTGATGTTATCAGGTAGCTAAGATAATGCAATAATAAGCATTAAATACTAGTCCACACAAATGTTAGAAAAAAAATAATTTTACTCATATTTCAGTATTGCATGATATACATATATACATAAATTAATATATAATTTCTTTTAAAAATGTAAAATATTACAATAATTATTATAAAGTAATATATATTAAACATATTAAAGAAATAAATATATATTAAATATTTTAATTACATTAAAATTATATCATTAAGTAGTGAGTATCTCATGTAAGCTAATGCAACAATTCAATAAGCATAAAATACAAAAATAGTTTTCCATGAGTTTTTTATTTTTTTTTTATTTTTTTTTTTTAAGATGTAGTGCATTCTGGTATTGACTTCTCTGCAAAGAATAAATGTGATACTAATAAATATTCTGGCTAAATTGAGGTATCTTACAAGGCAGCGTAATGTTGCTGGCCAGCTTTTTGGACGGAGCTCAACTCTTTTCTGTCATTGATGTATGAGATACTCAGAAAAATGACAACCCAGAAGATTCTGCAAATACACACACACACACACACACACACACACACACACATACACACACACACACACACACACACACACATAGAGGGAATACGAGCGTCTCTCCAGTGGCAGAATGAAGAGATCTCAGTTCTATGTTCCCCATGGTGCATTATGGGACAGATTCCACAGCGCTCCCGCTGGACTGTGTGTGAGAGAGAGACTGAAGGATGACTGACATGCTAAACATAATGTCAAGTATCTCTGACCTTTTCTGTGTGCGTCTCTCTCACTCAATGTGTGTGTGTGTGTGTGTGTGTGTGTGTGTATCAAAACAGAAGCGAGAACATGCTGAAACATGGACAGAGTCTGAACAAACACCAGAGATTATTCATTAATAATAATCTGTTCATTAAAAACAGACTCATGATTTTCAGCTGCTGGATGATAAAACACAGAAGACTAACATGAAAGGAACATAAAATGACTTTTTATCTCACAGAATTGTGTTACGAGAACAAGTCAGAATTGTGAGATAAAAAGTTGCAATAACCTTTTTATTTTTGGGTTATCTTGCAACTCTGACTTTTTTCTTAAAATTCAGAGTTGTGAGAAAAAAGCCGTAATTGTGAAATAAAAAGTCACAAGTACCTTTTTTAGTTGTTTGTATTAAATGGCAGAAATAAGCTTCAGTACAAATCAGTGTGGTTATTTTTATCTAAAACTAAAACTATTAAAATCTTTAGCATTCACATTTTTGGTAATTGAAATACAGATGAAATAAAAAATAAATAAATAAATAGTTTTGGTTGTGGGCAAAGTTTCATAACTTTATATTTTTACATAACTTTAATGCTGTATAAGAGCATTGACTGAATTGCTTTTATAATGGCTGTTTTTTTATTAAATATTATTGTTTAATAAATCATATTTTATATAAACAATAGTAGTATAGTAACAACAGTATTTGGTACTGAGAAACTCAGCTCACTCAATACATGATATCAATAATGAATTAAAATTTTTTGAAAAAATGTGACAAATTTAAAAAATTACTGTTGTACTAGGTCATATGTAAGTGTGTATCTGTGTATCACAATCAGTGTTTGCAGAAACAGACTTTTGAGCAAATGTGTGTGTGTGGTTATATACACAAAGCATGACCCGTAGCGCCACAGTCAATCATTCAACACACACGCAGGAGTCTGTATGTTTTATCAGTTATCCAAACAGCAACAAACCATCAGCCCAGTGACTCACAGAAAGCTGGAGACACAGCGTGCGTGTGTGTGTGTGTGTGTGTGTGTGTGTGTGTGTGTGTGTGTGTGTGAGAGAGAGAGAGCCATCAGAAAGATTTAAAACAGAACAGCGTGATGAAACCATCAGGAATGACCATTATCAAAACACACGCAGGGTCAAAGGTCACGCTTGTTTTTACATGGGACACGGTTTGGACAGTCATTATACGGTGTCTCCTGTTACACAATATGCCTCAAATTTAGGGACTAAAGATGGACAGCATAATTTGAAGCTGATTTTTTTTTTACTTTTTGCAAGGCAAAATATTATATGTATTCTCAGCTAACAAAAAAAATGTTCTAAAAACATTTTGCTAATGTTACGTTATGAAAAATTATTTCTGAATGTTCTCGGAGCATTAAAAACGTCCATTGTCTTTTCAAAGTTTATGCAAACGCTAAGTGAACATTCCATTTTATAGTTTTCCAAACATTATACAAATGTTACTTTTGTATCTTCTCTGAATGTTCTAAAACAAGTAAAATTTAAAAACTGTTAGACGAATGTTCCATAAAACATTCCATGAACTAAGTACAGATAGTGGTTTTTTTTTGTTTTTTTTTTTGTGCTAACATTTTAGGAACATTATTAATGACCAGATAACTCTGAATGAACATTCTATTAATATTACAGGAAGCACGTTTGTTCATAAGTATGAGATTGCAACATTGCAAGAACATTGCAAGAACATCAGCCACAGTTCTGAGAATGTTCCTTTTTAGCTGGGTTGATGTTCCTCAAATAATCATTTCAGGGTTTGTTCTCTAACATGAAGTGTTAAACTAGTATTAAAATGACATAAGGGTGAGTAAATGATGACTTTTCAACTACTTCCTTTAAGCTACACTGAAAATTTAGCAGCTAGGTTGCAAATAAAACTATAAAAAGAAATAATGAAAAACTGAGAAAATTATAATAAGAGAGTGACTGACAAACATGTGAAGCCTGACACATGAACTAATAGTCAGAAAAAAATCACTTTTTTTTTAATTGAAGAGTTTATTGAACCTTTAGACAAAATATCTATTTTAAAAAATCTTTTAAAAAGTCTGCATATGTCTTTTGTTGTTGAGTATCACATTTGATACATCAGGCTTTTATGGCTCATATAGTCTGATATAGTGAAAATATGTACTATTTTGAGACTCAAACCGACCAAAAATATGCAAATTACTGCAGATTCTGATATTTATATGAACAAAAAGGATGAAATTCTGATGACTGTAATGTAAATCACCGAGATCTTTCTAACAGTACAGTAGACACTTACATAAAATGATCTAAATATCAGCAGTCGCTCTACATCTCCAATAATAGGTCTTAGTAAAATGAGATTGAAATAATCCAAACGTTTAATGCAGTGCAATCCAATGATGATTGAGAAATGAAGAAATAAACGCTCCTCAAAAGATGTGAGATGTTTTGGAGGTTTGGGAAGATCATTCCTCCACTGAAGAACAGTTAAAGTAAAGCTTCTGGAAACAAACGCTCCTCAAAAGATCCTGATGATCAGATTTGAGACTCACTGATTTTTCTAAAAAATGATTGATGGAGAATCAAGTAAAGCTGAGCTGCTTCAGTCCAGTAAGTGTTCATCTAGAAATATGACTGCAGTTATTCTGACGCTTACTTGAGAAACATCAGTAAAGATTTGACAGCAAAAAGACACATGAAGCACCAGCTGAAGGTGGACTAAAGGATCAGATACTAAAGGATCAGTCAGATGACAGAAGGCATGGAGTAGATTGTGTGCAACAGGTTTTTTTCATCATTTAGAGGCTTGTGTTCAAATACAACACAGCAGGCTTTATAGGGTTAAAAGCTTCCAAGAACAAGACTGAAAAAACTCAAAGTTCCATAAACCACTACAGTGAAGGAACAGAGAGATACGGACAGATAGAGAGAGAGACGTTGGGATTCTTTCCCAAAAGTGATTAGCCAGAGGAAATAGGTCAGACAGAGAAGATTACAAAACATTAACCCAAGCAAACCTGAGCATGTGCGCTGTAGATTCCACTGTGTACACTGACCAGACACAAAGACACAGAACCACCCACACTAAGCTCTCCTTCTCTAATTGTTCCTAGAGAGCTGGAGAGTAAATGAGGGAATAAAACATGTTTGTTTAGAGCTACTCGTCTGTGAACGGACGGCGTAATTAGATTCAGGCAAAGGAGAGTTAATTAACTAAGTGAATTAATTAGATAGTTTGAGTGAGGAGAGCACTGCCAAAAACTCTGATTAAATTAGACCAGGTTGGATTCACCCCAAAACAGAGTGACCCGACGTGACACGACACACATGTGCTGCTTACTGCATACTACATACTGCACACTATTCACTATTCATTGGCTGATCAGTTTAAAAAATAGTATGTGAGAGATTATGGAGTATAAAATGCTGCATGTTTAATTTAGTTGCATAAAAATATATATTTTTTTATTTTAAACAATAATTTAGTATAAAAATGTTTGTAATGTTGATGGAATATCAAGAAGTCAAGAAGGAAGTGGCAGCTGATTTCATTACTTGTTCATTCATCACACTAGAAACGGAAGGTCAGGTCAAACGCATTGCATTGTGGGATACAGTATGGTTTGTTATATAATACACATTTTATGCATACTGCACAATAGTATGCACATACCCTGTGTTTTGTTTTCTAAAACTGAAACTATTCGGTATGTAAAAAAAACAAAAAACAAAAAAAAAAAAACAAATAGAATAAAATAAAATAAAATAAAATAAAAAAAATATTAGATGAAATCTTAAAAAATTACAAAAATTAAAATTAGAAATGTTGCTTTGGCAACTAAAACTGAAATGTAAAAAATTAAAGATAAATAGAAATATAAAAAATAGTAAAAAGGACAAAAGCACCTAAAATTAAACTGAAAACTGAAAATAAAAATAACAGCCAATTCAAAATATGAATAAATACTATAATAATGTATAAATAATAATATAATAACACTGGTATCCACGGTACTCAAAAAAATACAAACCTGCTCCTTAGCAACTGCCTAGAAACTGCCTAGTGTTATTTTTGTATCATTATATAGTTTTTAGTAATATTTTAAATCAGTTTTAATTTTTATATTTTCCATGTTTATTTTAATTTTAGCTGAAGTTTTAGTAGTTTTGTTGTCAAGTCAAGTCACGATTATTTATTTAGTGCTTTTTACAATACAGATTGTGTCAAAGCAACTTTACAGTATTAAAAAGGAAAATAGTATGTCGAAGGAACCAAAACTCCAACTTGTGTGTGTGTGTTTCATTCTTATTAGTTTTTTTTTTTTTTTTAAAGATATGTCTATGTAGTCATTTTATTTCAGTTTTAGTTTTGGTTATTTTAGTACATGAAGTTAAATGAAATAAAATTGAGAAATATTGCCTTGGCAACTAGCTGAAATGCGAGTTTAGTTTCAGCTAACTTTTATTTTATTTGAAGTAACCAATTTTTTTATGGTTATAGTTAATTATAATAACCTTACTAGAAACCATTCCGAATATCTTAGCAACTGCCTAGCAACAATCTCCCCCTTTAGAAACGGCCCAATAATAATCAATCTGAACATGTTAGTAATTGTAGCGTCAAGCTGCTGTCAGTGCGTGTCGAGTGTGTTTACATACAACAAAACACTGATAACCATCAAAAATCTGTTCATCATAAAAACCCACAACACAAGAAAACATGCTTACATTTTGAAATTGTTGGGTTTCATTGAATCCTAGTTTTGATATCAAACACAAGACATATAGAGGGTGGTAAAGATGTTTACATGCAGTGGCATACTGGGAAAAAGTCTCAAACCGTTAACCATTTTGCTAAAAACAATTCTGAATGTCAAAAATATCTATAAGACTAATCAATCCACCAAAAACATAATGCCAACAGGTTTGTGTGAGGCTTTTGTGTTAGAAAATATGGTAACACTTTATTTTAAGGTGTCCTTGTTACACGTTGCATGTACTTACTATTATATTAACAATTAATTATGCATAATTGCATGCAAGTAACCCTAAACAAAACCCTAATCCTAACCCTAACCATAAAGTACATGTAGTTAATTAATATTACACAGTACTTAAATGTATAATTACACTGTAACAAGGACACCTTAAAATAAAGTGTAACCGAAAATATCTGTTTCTTAACTAGTTGTGTAACTAGTTTCCAAAGTCTGTGTGTGTAGCTGTTCTTTACATTACTCATGTGAGTTAACAAACCAGCTCAAAACACTTAGCTTTCGGGGCTCCAGACAGGAAACAGGTCCAGTTAAGTTATCCTCATGAATTATGGGTAATCTGTTCCATTTCAGAATTCCTCCAGTCACTCCCTATTCCCCTGAAACAATAAAAAACTGATATATGAACCTGAATACACCCATTTATACATATATACAAGTACACACACACACACACACACTAACTCTGTCTAAACCCACACACACTGCCCATCTAGACAGCATTTTAAGGCATCATAGGTGCGGTCCTAACCTTCTCAAAGGTAGGCAGCATAATTATATATGCTTATAACTGTGCTGCCTACTAAGAGACCTTATTTTGGTCACATTCTAAGGTGGAATTGCTTATATCCTGCATGGTGAAGCCAATCCCTGAATGCATTTCTACATAAAAAATCATCCAATATGAGGAAATTTTGATTATAAAAATATTTATGGCATTCAATATGACAGGTATTGATAAAAAATAAAATAAAAATCGTTCACAGTTTAAGCAATAGTTCAATCCAGGGTTATTACCGTTAACTAAAACTATTAAAAACATTTTTGCTAATTGAAATAAAGATTAAGTTAAAGCACAAAAACTACTAACTGGAAAAAATCTAAACTAAAATTAAAATAAATGAAACCTAAACAGTAACATAAAAAAAAACCTAAAATTAAAAATGACAAAATCAAATAAAATTACTAAATATTTAAGTAAAATTTAAAATGAAAACAATAACAATATACTGAGTATATACAATAATATTTATAATATTAATAGTAACATTTAAAAAAATTAAAAATAAAAATAACAAAAGTATGTAACAAAATTACTAAAAATTAAACTAAAATTTAAAATGAAAATATACTAACAATACACTCAAAATATAACTATAGTAATATTTATAATAATATCAATAGTAATGTTTTAAAATAAGAAAATAAAAATTACCAAAATTAATACACAAATGGCATTTTTTAAAAATTAAAAGACAATAAAAATGACCTAAATTAATACACAAATTAATACAACTTTAACTAAAATGAACATCTAAAACTAAAAGCTAGCTAAAAATACTAATAAATACTTTAACATTATATATAATACTAAAACACCACTTGTTCAATCTAATTGAAAATGCACATTTTATATGGCCTACGCAAAACACTTCAAATCAGTCTCTTCAGAGGATGCATTTGTGTTCAGAAGGATGCTGTCTATGTAGCTGACTCACTAGTTAAGAACAGAGTTACTGTCTCTCCCACACACACATATTCTTCCTCAGTCCTGATGTTGAGCAGTGAAACAGATGCTGAATGCATTAAGTCTGGAGGTCAAAGGTCGTACAGCTCATTGTAGCCACAGAACCGCTGTCAGAATTACTGTACCGCAGGACTCTCAGCATAACACAAAATCAGAGTTCACTGCAGAAACCAGGACAAGTCAATTATGCCAGTGTCCTGTGGTAAAACATGGTTTATTGCAGACAAGCTGAAAAAAATGTTGACTATATATATATCTGTTTCATTCATTACTGAAAAGTGGACAAAATCAGATCAGTCTAATTAAAAAAATTTTACACAATATTTGCGTCTACCAAAGTGAGTCGAGTGTCGTACATGCTTCATTTTGTATTTTCATCTTGTGGTATGCACTGACTACCTACTATAAAGTAAATAACTAACTAAAATAAATTAATTTATTAGATAACAAATAACTAAATAAATGCAGAAATTCATTCATTGACTTATGAATAAATGAAAAAAACATTCATGCATAAATTCATGCATTCATTAATAAATTAATTAATAAATTATTGCATAAAGAAATTATTGCATATATAAATAGATCAATTTGTGCATCATTGAATAATTAAATGCAAGCAAGCATCCATTCATGAATAAATAAATTCATAATAAATAAAATAAATTCATTAATTCATAAATAATTATATAAGTACATAAATAAGTAAATAAATAAATAAATACATTCATTCATAAATGAGTAAATGAATAAGCAAATAAATAAATTCAGCCATTCATAAATAAACAAACAATTAAATAAATAAATTCATAAGTAAACTAATTAATTCATAATTAAATAAGTTAATAAATAAATTCATTAATTCATAATTAAAATAAATCAATAAATAAATACAGAATGAAGCAAGTAAATGTTAATAAATATCTTAATTCCTAAATAAATAATTATATAAGTACATAAATATGTAAATAAATAAATACATTCATTCATAAATGAGTCAATGAATAAGCAAATAAATAAATTCAGCCATTCATAAATAAACAAATAAATAAATAAATTCATAAGTAAACTAATTAATTCATAATTAAATAAGTTAATGAATAAATTAATAGAGCAAATAAATTCATTATTAAATAAACAAATAAATTCTTTCATGAATAAATAAATATGCAAATAAACAAAAAACAAACTCATGATATTTGTAAGTAATATGATTTTATTTGCTACAATAACATTGCAAAGAGTCAAAAATAGAAAAGGGTGACTGTCAACTGAAGGTTCGTCTTAACTGGCACTTTTAGTTTAAACACATCTGTTGATTATAGCAGCAATACTTATTTACTTACTCATATGCATGGCATAAAATTATTTTCTTTAAAAATACCACATAATATCTTTGCATGAACTGCAAGAATACTTGCAAGTCATGCATTTCTGTTGTGCTTTTCTGAGAAACAGACACATTTGCATCAGTCTGCTGTTCAGTCTGAGCCTTTGGCGTTTCCGTCCGCGCGGCGCTCTGCTAGCCTCTAATGCAACAGCTGCGCCGTGAAACCATAGACAGCGATTAGCGAGGCTGAGGTCAGAGATGCCGCAGTGAACGCAACAATTTGTCTTCTTTTCCTCTCGCTGTGTTTGCATCATCCATCACTCGGCGTCCCTCCTCCGCCTGCTGGAATGTTCCTCCACTCCCTGCGTTCGGAGGAATTCCCCAGGAGCCAATCGGCTCGCAGTCAGGAAGACGTGCTCTTTGGCGACTTTTCGCGGGAGAGGCGAACGAGCTGTCAGGGGTGGAAGGTCGCGACCTCTGACCTCACTCACATCCACAGATTCAGGCCTATTAGTGGCTCAAGCCATTATAATTAGTTAGCTCTGTGTGTGAGACGATGAATGACCGGCTCAGTTTCACACACTCCTCTGAGAAGTTAAGCCATGACCTTGGCCGACGGCCAGAGTATCCCATAATTTATGAATATTTCATACAGTGTTTCAAAAGCACAACGAATGCCATGAAACAGTGTGTGTCTGCATGTGCATTCACCATGTGTATGTGGTATTATTTTAGCAAAATTTTATTTAGCAGTGTTATTTTTTAGTTTTTATTAATATTTTGAATTAGTTTTTTTTTAATATTTTCAATCTATTATTGGTATATTTTCATTTTAAATTTTAGTTTAATTTTTAGTAATCTTATGTGCTTTTGTCATTTTTATTAATTTTTAGTTTTTAAAAAATACTGTTAATACTACTACAATTATTATTTTTAGATATTTTTTCTTAAATAACACTATTCATAATACTATAAATATTACTTTATTTATACTTTCAGTTTATTATTAGTATGTTTTCATTTAAAAAAAAAAAAGTTTTATTTTTAGTAATTTTATGTGCTTTTGTCGATTTTATTAGTCTTAGCTTTTTAATTACTACTATTATTACTATACATATTACTATATTTATATTTTCAGTTTATTATTAGCAGGTTTTTATTTTACAATTTATTGTTTAATTTTTAGTAAGGGCTTTCGTCATTTTTATTAGTTTTTTATATTACTATAATTTATATTTCTGTTTATTATTAACATATTTTAATTTTAAAATTGTTCAATTTTTAGTAATGTTATGTGCTTTTGTAATTTTTATGATTTTTTAAATATTACTCTTAATAATACTATAAATATTACTTTATATTTACATCTCATTATTAGCATATTTTAATTAAGTAAAATTTGCTTCTATCATTTTGATTAGTTTTTGTTTTTTTATATTACTATTTATATTACTATAAATATTACTATAATTATATTTTCAGTTTATTATTAATGTATTTTCATTTTAATATTTTTTTTTTTTTACATTTTAATCTTTTAGCTTTTGTCATTTTGATTAGTTTTTTGTATATTACTATTTAGGTTTATTTATTTTTATTTCGGTTTTGCTTTTAGTTCAGTTTTAGTTAGTTAGTAAGGCAACATTTCTAATTTTTGCTTAATCTACGTTTTCATCCACACTTCATATATTATAGTATTTCAGCTGTATTTGTAAAAGTTTTCTTTAAGGATAATAACCCTGTAGTGTGTGAATGTTTCACTAGTACCTTCATTCTGTCCGTCTGACCGCCGGCTCACAGTCACTGCACATCCATTGACTCTCTCAGAGAGGGAGAAACAATACAGACGTTTGCCCCGCGGCCCATTCACTTCCCCTGCTGGAGCCCCGGAGGCAGGTGGGCGGGTCACAGCGTCGTTAAACCGCACTAATGAGTGTGTGATTGACGAGCCGCTCAGCCTATGACCTTATAATGAGGGCCGGGCCTGAGAACAGAGAGAGAGAGGAAAAGTAGCAGAAGAAACAAAGAAATAGGGTTTTATGGGAAATGTCTGTTAGCGATTAAAGTCAGTTCCACACACACTATAAAACAAGCTGTAATAGAGTGCGCACACACACACACACACACAGAGTAATACCCTATTAGTTCAACAAGTGGACCGCGGTAGGAATTGATTCCCACAGAGCAATAAAACCCACCTGGACTTGTCACTGAGCGAGTGTGTGTGTGTGTGTGTGTGTGTGTGTGTGTGTGTGTGTGTGTGTGTGTGTGTGTGTGTTAACAGCTGTGTAAGAATCAGTCTCAACATGCTTTAATACAGAAGTTGCCAAAACGTTACAAATCAGGACCAGATGAGACTCTTTCTGTCTCTGAAGCTGCATCCCAGATCACAGACTGTCAGTACGTGAGTGGTGCTTTCATTCAGTAGAAGAATGAAAATCAGTTTAGAATTATACAATCTGAATTTGGAGATGCATTAGACACATTCACACAGCAGCAGAAAACTGTTGTCAATCCTGTTTTAAATAGTTACGTTCACACACCCACTTCAGTTATTAACATACATGACAACCGCATATGTTCCCTAGTAAAAAAGTAATATATCTAAAATACATTTATTTCATACTAAGCATAGTTCAAATCTATTAACATATTTACTGACATATCTCTAAAGACATACTATACAGTATATATAGTATTACTGATATAAAAATTCTAATTAAACTTTATTTGGAATACTACGTGCTCCATGCGCATTTCTTAACATTAAGCCTAAAATGTGTTTTAATGTCAATACTGATGAGGACTGTATGCTCTTTGAATAATATCGGTCTTTAAATGCAAGATTTTTAAAGTGTACCTGAAGCAATAGTTCCACTTTGGCACAATTAAATATATTTCAGTATATCTTTAGTTGGACTTCAGCACTACTTCTGCACAATTGAAGTGCATTAAGCACAAAATTACTTGTTCCAATTTAGCAGACTTTAAGTATACCAGGTTTAGTATACTAAAAGTACAACTGCATGGTATTTTTATTAAGCACTTAATTGTGTAAATGTATTTGTAGTATACTTAGCATGAAATAAATGTATTTCAAATAAATTTTAGTATATTTATTTTTCACTAGAGTTACTATATTTCCAGCACATATATACGTAAATGTATGCATGTAAGATTCAGTCTGATTTATGACACAATATAACGTTACACCCCTATATTAGGTAGACAGATAGACAGATATCACGCAGTCTCATACTGTAGCATAGAAACGCACTTTCTAATCCAGCAGACTGCGTAGCTTCTCAGTGGAAAAAGAAAAGAAAACGTGGTCCCACTTTATATTGTGTCCCTAATACCTGTGTACTTACATAGTAACTAGATGTGTACGTAGTACTGTATGTAACCACAGTGTAAGTACACATTGATACATAGTATCTACAGCTCTAATGTTTGTGTAACTGCACATATGTAACAACCCACTGAATGGTATGTGTAAGTACTGATATATGTATGCGTAACAGGACATTGGTAACAACACTTTTTGGTAATGAAAGTACAAATGTGTAACAGGACTAACAGCACTTAATGGTAAAGAAAGTGTTACACTTTATATTAGATTTACCATGTAATTACTCTGATGTTACACAGCAGCGGCCAGTAAGTTAGGCTTTACATATAAATTGTGGTTGGTGTCCAGAATGTTACACTTTACATTAAATGGACTGTTCCTGAGCAATTACCATCTAAGTACACTGGTATCACAGTGGTGCACAAACTCCACCAACTCGAGATCCAACTCCTCCCACTTTACATATCCTTAAACCTACCCATCTCCACCCCCTGGATCAAATGGCTCCAATTACTTTTATACATATTGTTGTTACAAAATGTAGTTATATAATTCATGTTACACGAGTACTTAGTGAAGTGAAAAAAAGTGTTGTTACCAATGTCCTGTTACACATTTGTACTTACACAAACCATTCTGAGGGTTGTTACATGTGTGTAGTTAGAAATATTACAGCTGTAGATACTATGTACCAATGTGTACTTACACTGTGGTTACATACTATGTACACATCTAGTTACTATGTAAGTACACAGGTATTAGGCCCACAATATAAAGTGGGACCAAAAAGGTAAACCTGATCGGCACTTTTTCGCAACAAGAACCATCCGGTTTAATAGTGGAAAAGTCTTTAGTTGTCTGTCGCTACAAGGCCTACAATGCGAGGGTCTGTGCGTCAGATGCGCATTTCGTGCCCATTGCGTGTCATGTCATCCAAAGATTTTAGATCCAGTCGTTGTCTTCTAAAGAAACTAATTCAATTTGTGGTCCAAATTCTGCACTTCAAGTGCAATAAAATCCATTTAAAGACGTTTCCTGTTCATTACGATTTGAATTCGCACCAGAGTTGTTGACATCGCCATCGATTTTTACGTTACCGTCACTGTGGTTACAGGTGATTTTCGTGGCTATCGCGAGAATAGAAAAAAGGTGAATACTTTATGTAAGGTAAGTTTGAGGCAAGTTATTGCATTTTTACTAGAGTAAATGGTCACATATGATGTAAATACTAATTTCTGACCATATTTATTTGGTATACTGAAAAAATGGTTTGATATTACTGTACATTGACGTTAGATTTTTGCTATTTGATTAATTATTTTGTGTTTCATAACTTTGCTTAAAAGCCTATAATAGGCTGTTTAATGGCAGGTTTATATTGTGACAAAAAAATATATATTTTGAAGAATGTGGGTTACCAAACAGTTGCTGGTAGCTTTTGACTTATGATGAAAAAATACTGAGTCAATGGAGACCAGAAACTGATTGGTTAATAACATTCTTCAAAATATCTTCTTTTGTGCTCAACAGAAGAAAAAAAGTTTTGGAACAACTTGAGGGTAAGTAAATGATGACGAAATTTTCATTTTGGGTGACAATCCCTTTAACATTTTCAGTTATGTGTAAATGGACATTTACGTCCAACTACATTTATACATCAGGCCCCAGAGGTTCATGTGCTTCAGGTTGGAATATTTCATGATCCCGCATTCATTATGAGTGTTTCTTGCAATTTCCATGAGGTCGTATAATCAAACACACACATGTAGAAAAGAGCAGAGAGGTCTGTCTTGCTGTACATAAAGACAAGACATGAAACATGGAATGGAAACTTGGAGTCTGGCAAGAGAAGAAATAAAACAGAATAAACTGTCTATTGCTTGAATGTAACACAGCTGATTGTGTGTTTATCTACACAATAAATGTGTAGAGGGGAAAAAAACATACAGTCCTGAGGGGCAATTACACACACACACACACACACACACACTCAATAGGGTGCATGCGTGTAACTGAGAGTTTTCCCCTGTAATTCAAGCTTTTAACTATGTGTGTGTGTCTTTAAATTCCAACAAGGCCAATAAAAGCTGATGTAGTTGTTGTAATTAAATGTAACACAGGTCTATAAACAACTTAAGTTTTCCTCTGTGTGTCTGTGTGTGTGTGTGTGTGTGTGTGTGTGTGTGTGTGTGCGTGTGTAATCGTGCAATTATCTGAATGAGACTGAAATGAATCTCAGTCAAGTGAATGGTCTGTTTCTCTCTAATGTAATTCTAGCAGTACTGCTTTGTGTGTGTGTGTGTGTGTGTGGGGGTGGATGGGTTGTGTGATGCCTTTAGGGCTTGACACACAAAAACTGCATGCACACAAATACATTTACAGCTTTTATTAGTAATTTTGTGTAATCATTATAATCAGACTTAATTGCAATGATCTCAGCTGGTTATAGAACTGAGATACAATCACTGTGTGTGTGTGTGTGTGTGTGTGTGTGTGTGTGTGTACGCGTTTTTGTGAAAAGTCAGGACATAGATTTGTATAATGACAAAGGTATGACATAGGTATTAAAAGGAGAAGGTTACTTTTCAGGACATTACCTCATGTCCCCACTTTTCAAAACGCTTATAAATCACACAGAATGGAGTGTATTGAAAATCTGAAATAGCACAAAGTTTCCTGTAAGGGGTAGGTTTAGGTGTAGGGTTGGTGTAGGGCAATAGCACATACAGTTTGTACAGTATAAAAACCATTACGCTTATGGGATGTCCCCACTTTTCACAAAAACGAACATGTGTGTGTGTGTGTGTGTGTGTGTGTGTGTGTGTGTGTGTGTGTGTTTGTTTGAAAGGATGAATCTGACACTAGATTAATGATGCGGTGTGACCTCATTAATGTGGAAAGCACTTCCTGTACAACACACACACATGCACAGTCTTTCTCCAACTTCATGTTCAACTATCTATGCTAAGATGTGTGTTATCTAGTGTTGTGTGTGTGTGTGGGGGGCTCTTGGGTGGTAATGTAGTGTATCAGTGAGGAAGCTGATGTTATTTCTGTACGAGCGAGCGGAGTGTTGGCAGCGTGTGTATGTGTAATTGGTTTATTATGGTGTTCTACTGCTGTACGATGGCTGATCATCAAAACAAACACAACCGCAGCGACCGCCACACACACACACGCACAGTCGCCGCTCAAATGTAAATATACTCAAGAGTTCATCTCACTGTTTAATGATGATGCTGAGTAAACGTTTTACACAGTCATTCACACATTTAAGTGCATGTAAACTAAATGAACTAAAATTGTATTATTAAAAATTATTTATATTACTAATGGTTAATTGCAGCTATATAGATTTGTGTGAGAGACATTATTTTTGTTGTTTGTATTATATTTGGTTGTGTAACTTTCTACATTTTATTACTTCAGTGGCTATTTCTGTAATATTTTGTTCAGTTTTGAGTTACTTTATTAGAGTATTTTGTTACAATTGGTTTGCGCTTGTTTAAATATATATTATTTGCCTAATAAGGCAAGTGATAAACCAAAATTATAGTATTATATGATAAATTATATTACCAATGTTTACTATTTGCAGTGATATATATATATATATATTTCTGTGGAAGACATTATTTTTATTGTTATTTTGTGTTAACTTTGTGGCTATGTTTGGTAACATCTTGCTAATTTTTGAGATGCATTGTTACATTTTTTGTTACTTTTGTTTGGTTTTTACGTGTGTTCCATTTGCTTGGTTACTTTTTATTGGGATGTCCAAACACCAAACAGAATTTAAATAAACACAAAAATAATACAAAAAGGCGGCACAAGAATCTCACAAAAGATCAACTCAAGAAAGTACCACTACAAAAAGTTGCACAAAAATAACTAAAGTAATACAAAAGCTAATATGCATCAAAAGTATCAAAATAGAGACAACAACTGAAAACCCTTGTTTAGTTACATTTTATTGTGTTACTCTTAGTTATTTGGATACATTTTGTTGTTTAACTTATTTTATTTTAGTTATTTTGTGTAATTTGTTAGGTATATTTGTTATTTTTGATACTTTGCATATTAGTTTTTGTGTTAGTGCAGTTGTTATTTTTGTGCACTGTTTTGTAGTGTTACTTTTTTAAGTACTACTTTTTTTTTTGATATTTTTGTGCTGTCTTTTTGTATTACTTTTGTGTTTATTTAAATACTGTGTGATGTTTGGACGACAGTGGAAGATTAATAACCAGCACAACAGGACAGATAAAGAGAAATCATTTCATAGCAAACATTTAAAAGAGTTCCATCAAAACATATCAAACCGTTCAAGAATCTCCACTCAGACGTGTTGTTTTACAGACAGACGTTTACACAGTGAGTTTGACCCTGGACACTTCCTCTGTTTCTGGACATTTTTTATTTTTCCTGTCCTCTGTGTGTGTTGAGATGCTTAGTCTGGTGTAGCCTTTACACAAAGACAGGAAATACAGAAATCCGGCTGTAACTGTGTGTGTGTGTGTGTGTGTGTGTGTGTATGTGTGTGTTGTGAGGGAGGGGCTCGCAGACTGAACTACATGAATAAGTCAATTATATCGGCAAACCATTGACACAAACTTGGACTTCCTGCCACTGAACACACATTTAAGCTTCACAGTTTGTGTGTGTGTGTTTGAATTTAGCGGATCCAGTTGTGCGAAACACATGACTATAAAGCCGTCATCAGGTCAGAGAAGTGACAGTCATCAGATCTGCATGTGTGAATGTTTTACAGCCGTTTAATTTAAATCTAAACCCTAAGGACAATCTTTGTCTGTATAGAAACATTCACTGGAACTAGAGGATTATTTTCTGCATGTTTAAAGTCTGTGCTCGCTAATGGAATTCCTAATGAATTTTGGGGGTGGAACATATTCATCTGACCAATCACAGCACTCGGTGCATATAAACAGGTGCTTACCTCATTCTGTCTGGCCACTGACGCCAACTTTAATTTCATAATAACATCCTTCAGTTAAATCCGTCAATTAGAGGCAACTAAAAAAATCTGATTATCATTTTCAAATTGCTTATCCAAATATATCTGAGCTGATTTTGGGAGGTAAGTACTACAAAAGGACATACTATATACTGCATACTTAAAATAAAATAAAAAAAACTGTATATCAAACAGTATACAACACTAAATGTTTTAAACTGTAGTATGCTGTCATTGTCACATGAGCACAGTTTGTGGCATTTTCAATTCAACAAGCGACATGCAATTATAACCTCAAAATAAAACACTAAAAAATAAAAAATGATAATTTTTTGCAGTCAGACCAAAAAAAAAAAAAAGTGTCAAAAGCGACATTGTGGTTGATATTCATGGAACATCAGTTTGAGCTGCAGTGCATTGTGGGATATAATTTCTCACATAATGCTCTAATTGTGTAGTGCACAAGTTAGCAATTGCATGCATATTGTAAATACATACTGCATTTCTAGCATGAGTAGTGTGATAGTTTGAAACATACCTTTATTTCACAAGCTCTGCTTTCCCAGCATGCACCTGGATCTGCAGACTTCCACATACAGATGTGTTTCATACTCACTGAAGGAAGCCATCTGTGGCCTAATGGTTCAGGATCAGGGTCAGCAAGGTCACTGGTTCAAATCTGGGGGTGATTGATGGCTTCCATTGTATTTGTGTACTATAATTCAACAGGATAAAAAGGTAAACAGTATCAAAATGCAATTAAACTACTTTTTTATTATACACTTCTATTACACACATTTTTTTATTATACACATTTCTGTTCTTATTATTTTTGTCAAATCGTATATGCTGTTTTACTTGGAAATACATCACATAATGGAAGTAAATGTTGTTAAGTTTTATGTTGACTTTATATGCTGGTTGATTCCACGATGAGATATGGGAACATTTCAAAGATTTTTAGATTAAAGGGTTCTTAATTAAGTCTTATAAACAAACAAAACCACCAGCAGACAAAATTAACAACAATCCATGTTCTTACTGACCCATACTGTATAGTGGAGGATTTCCTATTGATAGCATTAGAGACCTCACACACACACACACAAAACTGCATAGCAACTCCCTTCCCATCGCCACAGAGACATTTCCTGTCTCCATTGTCCTGCTAGAGAACATACTGACCATAACACACACAGACACACAACATACCCAGAGGGCACATTACACACACACTACAACACAAATACTCTCCCACACACTGAACAACAACAGAGACGCACACAATAGTGTGTGTGCACATGACTGCAGTTCAGACGTCTACACACAGTGGCAGTGTGTGTATTTTGAGATATGGCCGCATGTATAACGCCCCAGTGAGGGGGTGGAATTTGCACTCACCCTTTATTCACCCTCAGGCCATCTAAGATGTAGGTGAGTTTGTTTCTTCATCAGATTTGGAGAAATGTAGCATTCCATCACTTGATCACCAATGGATCCTCTGCAGTGAATGAGTGCCATCAGAATGAGAGTCCAAACAGCTGATAAAAACATCACAATAATCCAAAAATAATCCACACCACTCCAGTCCATCAGTTAATAGCTTGAGAAGCCAAAAGCTGCATGTTTGTAAGAAACAAAACCATCATTATGGTGTTTTTAACTCTAAACCTTGGCTATAATACAAGTCCATAATCCATAATAACACTTCCTCCAGTGAAAAAGTGGTCTGGTCTGAATCAGGATGGAAATCTGCACAGATCAAGCACCGTTTACAAGCCTAAACAGCTCTAAACAAATATGTGGCTGGATTTTGATGTGAGAGACAACAGGAGATGGACTTTTTCACAGGAGGAAGCGTTATTATGGATTATGGACTTGTATTTTAGCCAGAAGTGATGGTTTAAAGTTAAAACATTTTAATAATAGATTTGTTTCTTACAAACATGCAGCTTTTGTCTTCTCAAGATGTTAACTGATGGATTATTGTGGTGTTTTTATCATTCTGACGGCACCCATACACTGCAGAGGATCTACTGGTGAGCAAATGAAAAGGCAAAAGTGTGCTTCTTTTATTTACACTGAGAATGACAAAAAGTGTTTTTTACATCAATTCACCTTATTTAAACATTTACTGTCCCTTTAAATAGCTTCACTGTATTTAGCCAGTGTTTGTGAAGAGCTTAGTGCTAAAACGGCTGCTTCACTGTAATTCATCTACTTTAAATTATGAGTAGTTTGTTGCTTGGCAAACTTCAGCCTCACACACGCAGACCACACAAACCACACTACTAGCCAAAATCAAAGCAGCAGCCGAGTTTCAATCATACAGAAACATTCCACTAATGTTTAAGAAAAAAACTGCATCTGTATGAAGAGCGAGAGTGAGAGAGATGTTGTGGTTTTGTTGCTCTGAGACGCATGAACCCACAAGCAGCCCGGCAGCCTTCCCAGAAAACAACTATATTTCTGACAAGCACTCTAATGCAACCACAACAAACACACACACAAACACTGGAGGCTTATGGGTCTAAAGATATCTGTGGGTTGAGGGGGTTTAACTCGCCAACAGGCGCAGATTTATGATGTGTTCGTGAAGACATTTATCAAACAGCTACTGACACGCGCACAAACACACTTAAATTGACTTGTTTAATTGGTTGATTTGAAAAAAAAAAAAAATGACTGATTTGATTTGCTGACTGCTTGGCTAAATGATTTGATTGTGTTTTCATCTTACTTGAATCACAAATGGGAATTGTTCACCCAAAAATGAAAATTTGCTGAAAATGTCCTCACGATCAGGCCATCCAATATGAGTTTGTTTCTTCATCAGATTTGGAGAAATATAGCATTTCACTCACCAGTGGATCCTCTGCAGTGAATGGGTGCCATCAGAATGAGAGTCCAAACAGCTGATAAAAACATCACAATAATCCACAAGTAATCCACACCACTCCAGACTCTCATTCTGACGGCACCCATTCACTTCAGGGATCCATTGGTGAACAAGTGATGCAAAGCTACATTTCTCCAAATCTGATGAAGAAACAAACTCATATTGGATGGCCTGATCATGAGGACATTTTTAACATTTTCATTTTTTGGATCAACTACTCCTTTAAACCCTAACTGTTTCTCATAAAAACTGACACAATTGACTTAGTTGTGTCTATTTTAATTCCTCCTAATGTTGAAGATTTGAAGTGAAACAAGAGACAGAAATATGCAATAAGAGCTCCATTAAGACTCCTGCAACTTCTGAGCAATAAAGTTTTCAGTTATAATTCAACAGATCAGTAAACCTATTTCAAACAACAAAGTGTTTGACCCAAATAAGTTTCAGAGTTTGTGTCCATGACAACCTCAGATAAATTGTTGCCAGGCCCTGTCGCCTTGGTTATGCTTCTCGGACAGCGTACTAATTAAACAGGAAAGTTTTACACTGCTAAAGCTTGTACACACACACATTTCATTAGACACAATACAAACATTTTTATCCTGTTGATTCAAACGTTCCTTCTGTTTCAACTTGGATTCCATCCAGAGCAGCTGCTACACATGCGTTTACTTATCTGAATGAGGACATACCACAGACTTCTATTGTTTTATTTACAGCTGATTATGACTACTGAGTGTCCCAAACCCTCTAAGGAAACCTTCTGCATTAAAAAAAGTGCAGTTTCTCAACCTGGATCCAAAAATTAGTGCGTGCATTTGGGAGAATGACTGAATGAACTTTACAAATATGCCATTTAAAACCTAATCATTACTGATTGCTGTTGCTGTTGTGTGATTAGCATAAGCCCTCTTGATATTAGTGCAAGTATTTGTTTAATTTAGACATTTAAATGGCACATTTTAAAGCATTTTTGGAAGTGCATCATTAACTCCTAATGACTCTGAATTAGTCTATTGTGTTTCACACATCCAGACATTAGGCTCATTTAAAGTCATTATGGCTTCACTAAACGACACTGAAGCACTAATGTCTCTCAGTAGACTATTGTGTGGCGCACACTGCATACTGTGCATCATGTTTATCATTCCTGATTACTAAGAATATTCATGGACAATCAGCTGAAGCGACTGAAGGCTGCTGGGATAGTCGTCCTGACAGCATTGCACCACAATCTATCGGCTCATTAGCATTTTAATAGCTGCTCCACGGATACCAGCCTGCTTGTCTCCTTTTTCCCAGTCTGTCGTTTAAAAACTGCTAATTACCGCTGACCTCCGCCCGTCGGGGTCACGGGAGGGGGTTGGGAGCAGGCCGGGTGTCGGGCAGGGGGTTTTATTCTGATAGTTAGTGACCAGTGAGGCGAAACAGAGGGAGGAGACGCATCAATCTAACGCTTGTAATCTGGGTTCAGACCCCCAAATCTCTGTCCAAAAGAGAAGTTTC